>KK114493.1:3961-50516 GCA_000611955.2 Stegodyphus mimosarum
CGGGTGCAGCAACTGACTGACAAGCATCGAGCTTCGAAAAGGGTATTGGCAAATCCGAATGGATGAAAGGAGCAAACCCTTGACTGCATTTGCGACATCTAATGGAGTGTACCAGTGGAGAACAATGCCTTTCGGTTTATCAGGAGCCTCGGGGACATTCCAGAGGGAAATTAATCGGGCTTTACAGAGTCATAGTGATTATGCTCAGGCATATATAGATGATGTGGTGATTATCTCGAAAACATTTGAGGAACACTTAAAACACATTTCTCTGGTCTTGGACACCTTAGAAAAATTAGGATTTTCTGTACGTTTGGACAAATGTGCTTTTGCAGCTAAAAAATCAAATATTTGGGGCATATAATTGGAGGAGGCAAGCATGGTCCTGATGTAGAAAAGGTCAAAGCAATTAGAAAACTCGTCAGGCTAGTCACAAAAAAAGATGTGAGATCGGTTTTAGGATTAATGGGATTTTATCGATCTTATATTCCTAGTTATGCAGAAATATCGGCACCGTTGACAGAGTTGACTAAGGAGAGGCATGCCACTATTGTTCTATGGGGGGGGAGTTGGAACAGAATGCTTTTAACAAATTAAAGGATACTTTCCGCCAAGCGACATCTCTGGCCACACCAAATATTGGAAAGCCATTTCAGATCCATTGTGATGCATCCAATTTGGCGGTAGGCTGCTGTTTAACCCAGAGAGACGAGAGTGGTAACTATTGTCCTATTGCATTTGCAAGCCAAAAGCTTTCTCAAACTCAGAAAAATTGGGCAAGCATTGAGAAGGAAGCTTGGGCAGTCTTATTTGGCCTGAATAAATTTGATAAATGGATCTATGGGGCTCAGGTAGAAATTATAACGGATCACAATCCTCTCAGATATTTGAACGAAACTACTGCTCGAAGTCCAAAATTGACGAGGTGGGCTTTGGCATTGCAGAAATGGAACTTGCGAATTAGTCATAGGCCAGGGATGCAGCACCAAAGTGCTGATGCTCTCTCACGTCTGGATCAGATATAATATGAGTAATATAATTTGTTTTTTTTTTTTTGCTTTCTGTATGATTGTATCTTATATTGTTTGTTCTGTTTTGTTTTATTTAATATTGTACGAGATTTGTATTGTGTAAAAGTAGTGTACAGAAAATTTGCTTGGATATTGATTAATGAAATACGTCCTAAAGAAAGGACAAATTTCATTCTGGGCAGGGGCGTGTCATGCACATGCTCGGTAAGAGGAAGCAAACAACCAAGCCCTGATGGAAGAACAGTTAAGCCAACTGCTTGCTCGTGGGAAAAAAACTGTCTATCTGAAAGCGGAGAGAAAACAAAATCTGGCTACGAGAAGAAGAAACGTACTTGATGCGAGAAGGACGGAAGTTCGTGTGAAACATTTTGATTTTTTTTTGTATTCGAAGAGGAAAGTTTGATGTGTTATTATTAAGAACTGAGAGGTGAAATGTAATAGTTGTGCGTTTTAATGTAATTGTGAAAAAAAGTGCGGTTTTAATGTAATTGTGGAAAAATACTTTGTGAAAAGAATATTTATATATTTCAATAAAATATAGTTCATGTTATTGTTAAATCTGCATAAGTGTGCCAATTTTATTTCTGCGAATAGAGCCGACCAATAACATTCATAAGTGGATAATGAAAACGAACCGGAAGAGATGAATTGGTCTAGGATCATGACATCGTGCTTGGCCGTTCTGAGGGCATAGGCCAATTCATTTACACAGTCATCGAGCGTCGGTGATACGTTTTCACATAACTTCGTATGATTTTATCTATGTTCCTGTTTACGCGCTCGGTGATGTTAGACTATGGTCTGTAAGAGACCGTCTGAAGGTGGCGGATGCCAAGCCCTGCTCATAGCTCCTCGCAAATTTGGCTAATAAATTGGGGGCCGTTATCGGATATTACCCTAAGTGTTGCACCGTATTTTAGAAGGTATTTATTTAGAAACCACTTGGCTACAATTTTTGCTGAGGCTTTTTTAACCTTGTAAAACCTGACTTAAATTCTCCTAATATAACATTGAAAACGGTGCGACCCAAAACAGTTCCCCTCCCTCTTTTACTATTCTTTTATGAGAAAAGTCGTTCAGTAGTCATTTGTTCCCTCCATAGATGCCATAAAATTTACATGTTTGATGGACGGTGGACAGTAGTCCAGAACAGCTTACCATATTTGCCATAAATAGGTTAGCATAAATTTCGCGGTACAACAGTTGTACCACTGGCTTTAGAAAGTTAAGGGTGACTATTTCTACTCAGTTTGATAAGTGATCGACGATAATTAGTAAATATCTATTTCTATTACTTTCACTTGTTAAAAACGGGCCCAATAAGTCTATCCAGATTATTTCATTTGGAAAAGTAGCTCATATACTATTTAGATGCCCTGCCAGGCTATAATTTACATCATTTACTAACTGCCGTGTATGGCAGAACCTGACATACTTCGTTTGAAGTTGCGGGAAAAACCGCCTCGCGCACTCTTTGCAGCATTTTCCGAATTCCTAAATGACCGGCATTTGGAGCCTCGTGTAATTCTTCTAAAATACTAAGTTGCAACCCGCCTAGAATGACTGGCCTTATTTCGCTATTCTCATTTGTTGTTTTAGTATAAAATAATAATTTATCCACTATTTCATAGTTTGCTGCTCTATTCCTTATGGCCACTATATCCGGATGTTCAAAATTATCCGGTTCCTGCAAGTGTGCATAACTATGCCTATACTCTGGATCAATTGTAAATTCAGAAATAATATCATTAATAATAATTGTTTCCCGAGAATCCAATACTTTTGATGTTAAGATAGCACATTTTATATCTTTTCCTTCTTCGTCTAATTTTATTCGGGATAAAGCGTCTGCTACATTATTCTCCTTTCCCGGTGTATTTTTAATTATGAAGTTAAACTTTTGCAGTTTTAATGCCCATCTTATCAATCGTGGTGATGAATTTTTGGAGCATAGTCGACCCATGGAAGTGTGATTTGAAAAGACGACTATCGGTGCCTTATCGAAATAAACTCTAAACTTCTACACAGCTAAATGTACGGGCAAAGTTTTTCTTTCAGTTGACATGTAATTACAGCGCGTTTGATTTAAAGATTTTGAAAAATATGCCATGGGCTGCTGATGCTGTGCCTAAACCGCACCTGTAGTAAAATGTGAAGCATCAGCCGAAATTTCGAAATTTTCGTCCCCGTCCGGGAATTTTAAAACCAACGCTTATATTAACATGCTTTTCAGTCTCTCATACACGGTGTTAGCCTCAGCTATCCACGAAAATCTGGCTTTCTTTCTTTTCAATTCTAACAGCAGTTCGGCTATCTGTGCAAAGCCCTTCATAAATGTTCTATAGTAAGAACACATGCCTAATGAAGACGAGAGTTTTTTTGATGTATTGGCCGGTGGGTAATTCCTTATTGCAATTACTTTCGAGTCCTCAGTTTCAATTCCCTATTTTGAAATCTTATAGCCTAAATACTTGAGTTCTTCCGCTGCAAATTTACTTTTACTAGCATTTATTTCTAGGCCTGCATCTCTTAATAATGAAAAACTTCATTTAAGTCTTTAATGTGTGCCTCAATATTTTCGCTTGAGACAATAATGTCGTCGAGAAAAATAAACGTGGATTTACCGAGGACAGGTCTTAAAATGATATACGTACTTCGCTAGAAAATCGCCGGGGCTTTGCATAAGCCGAAAGGCATTCTGAGAAAAGCACTAGCTTGAGACCAAATGCCTGATTTCGTGATGAATACTGTTTTGGGGACATCCTCGGGTTTCATTGCTATCTGAAAGTACCCTGATGTGAGATCTATCGTGATCATGTTCTTAGTTCATCTAATGTTTCATATGACTTCCTCATTGATAGGCAGGGGATAAACGGGATACTTAGTTAAATTGTTTAATTTCCTGTAATCAATTGCTAGCCTTCAGGCCTTAAAATTTGATGGAGGCAGATAATTTTTTTTCCTGCAAAGTACATAAGAGCTACTAATACTACTATAAGGTTTAGTAATTTTATTTTTGAGCATGTGCTGAATATGCTCCTCAATGATATTTTCCTTTACGAGGTCATATCTATATGGCCCGGCCTTCATGCGCTCCGCATTTAATTTCATGATGCGCTATTTGAGTGAGGTCAGGCGTTTCAGAAAACAAATTAGAAATACGTCTTTCCAACTCTTGTAATTTTCTTCTGTCTTCGGTTTTCACATGTTCCAAGTTCACTTCTGGGGGTTCCACAGCTTCCACATTCATCGGCGTCATCTGGAGTTCTAAACGTTTCAACCTGAATATTAATTTAGGCTCCTGCGGTCTTCAAAAGGTCCTGCCTAGAATAACTGAACCTTGAATCTTGCGGTCTGTTTTGGCGATCACCTTTTCTTTTATCTTGAAATTTATTGCCGGTATTGTATTTGTTTGTTTGTTTTGCATACGGCCAAAAACTTTCCGTTTTGCCTCTAGCCAAAATTTCTCCTACGCGTACTTTCTGCTACCCTCCTAGTCTCGAATTTTACCGCCAACTCAAACAGTTGTTCTAAAGTGCTGGAGTTTCTCGCTTCAATATAATCCTAGATTTGCGGGAGTAGTCGAGGCAAGATAATCTGAATTAACTCTGCATCGGGCTTTTTACCGTATTACAGATTTTCAACTTGAACCTTGCATAAAAGTGCGAACTTAAATTGCAAGTGCGAACTTAAAATTGAAGTCCGACAGTTCTTCAATTTTAAGTTCGCACTTGCCGTATAATTTGGCCTCAAGCTTTGCTCTATCTTTGACCACGGGAAATAGTTTTTACCAGAGCAGATTTGAAATTTTCAAAGGTATATGTGAGGCTGCCCATCCCCTTTATACGAAAATTCCCTATATCTTTAAACCAACTTAAAGCCTATCCTCGTAGGACGATCGTTGCTATCCTAACCTTTTGAACTTCGGGAACGGGATAAAGTAAAAAATGCTTTTCTTAATTTTCTAGGAAGCCAGTGACCGACGTTTTTCTGTCGAACGTCACTGCGGGTTTCATCCAGGCCCGCATTGTTTCAACGAGGTAGCCCAAACCTTCCATTATGTTTCCAAGGGCCGGTGGACTTTGCCATGTCGATGGGACTACCTCAACTGCAGCGTCGTTGTCGCCCATGGATTCGGAAAAAAAGGGGCGCCACTTGTAAGATCTCTCTCTCTGCTATTACACATACCCAAATTGTAGATACTACAATGAACCTGGCGAATTCTCATGTAGGCAGGAATAAATATCAGCAGAGAAGAACGGTGAAAAGTAACCCTTTATTAATTAGAGTTTAACAGAAACGTTACAAAACACAGTCAACTTGCGAGGAAAATCTTAAATGTAGAATATATTCAACTCGAATCTAAAATAGAATAATGCCGGATTAGGACGTGAAATTCCGATTAACAGGTTGACTCTTAAAAACTTAACAGGCGTGATGACAATCCGAAATGGCCAAAAGGCTTACAAGCGTAACGGCGAGATAGCAACGAAACGTGCGTTGGCTATTGAAAACACTCTCGGAATAAACTCAGAGTTTACCTGCTTAAATTTTCACTTCACTGAACTTTAAATTTTCATTCTGGCGAAAAAATACAAGGGGAATTTGAGAGGTTCAGGAAAGGTATCAAACTTGAAATAAATTTCTTATGCATAATAAGGGAAGCACTACAAGATCATGATTCAAACTCAGTTTATCTGATATCATACGCCCAGTTACACTATGGTCTCTTTGCAATAACTGCCTTACACGCTCCAGGTTTGCATCGGTTTGTGCTATAGAAGGGTGACCAGCTCTGGAATCGTCTTGTACTGAATCTCTACCTTCACAAAACCTTTTATGCCACTCGAAAACTTGACTTCTTTAAAGTGCCTCGCCTGCATATGCTAGCTTAATCATATTCCACGTTTCACTAGGAGTTTTCCCGAGCTTAAAGCAGAACTTAATATTCACTCTTTGTTCATAAGCAGTATCCATTGTATCACCTTAACGAATGCGACAATAATCCGAACAGTATGTTGGTAAGAACAGCCATACCACTTAGTAAGTTTGCGTAGAAACATGGCCAAGGTCATGTCAAGTAATAATACATATCAGGTAACATAAGCATAACATTTGTTCCTTTTTAGCACTGCAAACTGAGAAATAAAAACACTTGTCCTGGAACTTTTGTTACAAAGTATGTAATTACCAGTCACCGTTGACCATCACAGGAAGATCCTCAGGTACTTGGAAGCTGTTAATATCCAACATTATGTATTACATCCCAGAAAAGTAAAGCTTGTAAAGGTAGTTTTACTAGCTACCCTTCCTCCCAGTTGCACAACGGACGTAATCAAAGAAGAGTTGATTGCCGATAAATTCAACATCATTAAGGTTAATGAAATGTACAGATTTAAAACTAAAACACCACTGCAGGATCACTTAGCCGATGTTTCGAGAATTGAGAAAATTTATGACATGAGTAACTGTCTCTGTTTTCATGTTAAAGTTGAACCATGTAAGTACAAAGAGGATGTGGATGTCACAACTGCCAGCTAGAACTTCCAGCTGCCAACTTCCACACTTCGGACGAGTGTAAACTCTCTCCGAGATGTGTTAAATGCCTCATAAGAGTTTGAAATGCGAAGCAAAATTTATTAATAAACTCACCTGTTGTAACTGTGATGAAACACATGCTGCCAACTTTCGATTATGTCCGAGAAGTCCCACTAGTATCGAAAAGAAACCCACTAGATCTGAACCTTGCGGAGGGCAGGTTTCCGACAACAATCAAGAATGAACTCTTAATTACGGAGTACCTAACACTACTAAAGTTTGCCCCAGTAGAGAAACAAATCTAGGTAAATCTAATAAAAAAACCATTGATGCAAATAACTAAATTTCACTGGCACCACTCAACAGAGCTCATAAAACAAAAAAAAAATAGAAATGCTTAAAAGAAAAATTCTACAAATAACATCTCTGCAGCTTTTGTACATTTTAATGAAAATCGTTCGCGAAATAAATAAGATTTACAATGACTATTCCATATTCGATGTAATTAGAAAAATCACCCGTCGCATGGATGAGGTTCATCCTTCTCTCACTTCTGTTGACAAAACTTTTATGTTATTTAACATTCCGTAGGGCATATTTAGTGGAAATTTGTCTTGCGTAAATGGAAACTAATGTGTGTAAATATTGTGCTGTGAGTTTAATATTTTTTATTAGTCCAAAGGGGCTTGTCTCTGAACGACTATTGTTTTCGTTTTGCGATTTTGAGTAGTCCGAATCACTTTTCAAACTGTTCCCACAAAATATTGCAGCCCTGCATCATATTTAAAGAAATTAAATAATGAAGAATCTGCATAAATGTATGTATTTTTCTCCAAATGTGATAAAACAACGGTACCTAGAGCCCTCTAGTTTTGAATAACCTAAGTTTCCACCCGAATGTGCGCATCTGGAAGGCGAAATTTGGAATTTGTTGTATTAGCTACTACACATTTTGTAAAAGTTTAACGAATTTTTGATGAACAAATACAAGCAATGGCAACACTCTACGGGGCAAAAAACCCTTTTATTTAAAGCGCGAGTAAACAATTCCAATCTAAGAATTTCGAAGTTGGGTCGTTTACTCGCCAACTTCTAACTTACAAAGCCTCACGGACTGGAGGAAACTGCGTTCGCCAAAGTCCCCATCTCTTTTCTTCTTGCTTAAACCGAAGATTGCTACAGATTGCTACTGATTTAAAGCGCGTGGAACTGTTTATCAGAAATTCTAAAGATATACTCATTTCAAAATTATTTTGCGATATTGCTGTTGAACTGAATTTTATGATTTAACCCTTTGACGGTTTGACCCGGAATATCTCGCACTTTTACGCAGACTCCTGGGCGGTTTGACCCGGAATATTGTCATTCTAAATATCTCCTTGGAAACGGGCTGTCCCGTGTTTTTGTAAGAATTAAAAGATAGGTGACAAAGGGGACAAGCATCGCTCCAACCCTGACGACAGTAGGTAATGACCCTCAATAGCGCGGGGAGAACTCTCCCCGCGCTATTGACACGATAACGGTCTTACACGGACTCTAAAGAAACAAGAAATTTGTTACTAGTTTAGAAAGTTAACAGAAGAGGAATTAAGGATTTAATTTAGAAGTTGTTTAAGAAATTAAAAAAATAAAAATTTTTTATAGAATAAGCTTTTATTTTTAACTCATAAAATTATTAATAAATTAAAAAAAAGAAAAGTAATTTTGATACTATTCTGCTATCGGAAGGGATTCAAGAATGTATGTATGCATGTCGTGTGTATGTGTCTGTGTGCATATATGTCTAAAGAGATACATACATTCGTATATATATCGACACGCATACATAAACACATTCATCCATATATACATACATTTTTTAATCCGATCCCGAGAACAGAAGAATACCGTAATTTGTTATATATATTAATAAGAATAAGAGAGTAAATAATATTCTTTAAAAAATTCTTAACAAATTTGTATCATGAATAATAAAAAAAAATTGGCGCCCTTGATATATTTTTGACATTGCGATTCGACTCTTTGATTTCGTTACTTAAGTGCCTACACTTTTATGATTCGTGAATAAAATTGCCATGATTATTGCAAGGAAGCTTAATTAATCTCTTGTTCCCATTAAAATATACCATAAATTATTATTATTATTACTATTTTTTGCTTTTGGCTTATTAAGAAATTTATCAGTTTTGAATAAATTCTTATTTTATAAAACTTTTTAAAAAATTTTCATCCTTTTAGTCATAATAACATATTTTCAATGAAGTTTTTCAATTAAAAAATCATTTTTCAACAATGAATAATCATTTTTTTTACTTCAAATAAATGTCTCAAATAATTCTCATATGAATCGAAAACATTTTCTGACATTCAATAATTCGGCCAGAAATCAGAAGTTATGTTAAAAACTCATACAAATTTTATTTAAGAGAATATTTTATGTTGGTGTTAAAGTTTTGATAAATTTGTAGTCTGTTTTGGAAATGATGATATGTGCAAAAATTCGTGTCAACATTACATTTAAAAAAAATGTAAATGGAATTTTATGATTCGTTTTAACATATTGTATAATCATCCGCAATCAACATGTTTACAAACTTTGAACTCGATAGCTTATCAGGAAAGTAGTTTAAAAATCTTTGACGATCTTCTGTTCATAGCGACAAATGCCATCAGTGAAGTAAATATGTATTACTTCTATGCATACATATTATTCTGTTTGAAAGAGGTCATCAGAAGAATTTTCGCATATTTTGAATTACTTATCTTATACACGTTTATGAGATTTGCTGTCATTTTGTAAAAATTATCTTAATTAAAACATTTTTTGCCTCTCTCACACTTAATGCTCTTATCTGCATTCTGATGAATGGAAGGTTAGGAAAAACCAAACACTGAGTACGTGCTCACAAATTTAACTTAATAAATGCTATAAAAATTCAACTCTTCATATTTGAGAAGAATTTTTTATTGCCTGATGGCAAGGAATTTTTGTTAGATTGCTTTCGTAATCGGTAAAGTTTTATACCAATTTTAGGCTGTTTAGCTTTCAGTTGTTGTTGGCCTACCACCAACCTCTCGAGAGGTTTCCCGCACATTTGGAGCGCCTTCATTCCGCACTAACAATCCATGCCTTCTCCGGGATTCAAGCCCGAGTTTTTCGGCACGGCAGTCAGTGACGCTAACCACTGTACCAGTTGGACGGCAACTTACAGTTGTTCATGAGTTCATTTAAAGGTTTTTACTGCTTAAAATGTTAATTGCTTTAAAATATTCGCTGTCTCATGCAATTTGATAGTTGCATGTTTTTTACCTTAATATTTCCTTAAAAAGACAGAATTATAACTGTCAACTACAGATGGATTTAATGTATTCGGATTACGGCGAAGCACGCGTTTGTTTATCTGCCCAAAAGGATTCTAAGATGATCTGGCTTGTGTTCACGTTCCACTTGCAAAAATGGCAAGCAAACGTCCATGCAACCAGTTCGTTCGCCAGGATTTGAACCCGTGTCGAGCTAGCTGTGTTCAGTGATTTCAGATGTTCTACCAGTGGGGATCCGGAGTCTTATATAAAATCTTGTTCCGAAATCTTATATACCGATTTAATGTGTTAGATGTCGCAGCATGAGTGTTAGGGTTATTTAAATACAGCAAAGCACACGAGAGCTAAAGGCCTTCGTGCAGCCCCTTCTGTGGGAAACTGGGTCATGTTACACATAGGGAAAATCGCAAAAACCAAACATCGAGGAATTGTTCGTTTGTTTGGGTTTGAACCTGGGTCAAACTGCCAGTATTCAACGGCCTTAATCATTTAATCACTGTGAGGCCGTAAGGGAAAAATAAATATTCCCGCAACGTTCTGTATACTACTTTCTATCCTGGCTTATGGTCATAGACAGGCATTCACACACCTGCAACGCTACAACTAACTGCAAATCATCGGAACTAAGCTTAACATGCTTCAAGCTAATCGTCGGCATACAGCGGCACTTGAAACATGATATCTAACTAATAAGTAAACAATATTTTATTTCTGAAATAATCTTGAACGCAAAATTAAGGTTTTTTATGCTAATGATTTATACAGCTATGAATCAGTCTTATCATTTCATTTCTTTCAAACAACACTTTGCATTGAAACAAACAAACGAACTTGAAACAAACTAAATAATAGTTAAATTTGGTTTTTAAAGATGATTATTTCTTTTCCAAAACTATTAAATATATTAATATTTATTACGTATTATTAATTCAAAAATTTAAAGAAGTTTCGTATTATTTTAGGCGTATCCTATTGATGCACCGATTACTAATCGCTAGGATTCTTGATGCGTCCATATATTAAAAATACACACTGTCCTATGTGTAGCATGAATACAAGCCCGTTTTCCTTAGGAATTCCTCCACGGAAATATCTTTTTCGTTAGGGGCATTGACCTCGCGCGCTATAACTCCAAACATAAATTTGCAGGATTTTATGCATGGATCACCAGAAATAATTCGGAATATGACATTATTCGTGACAGGGAAGTGCTAGCCAAGATACTACGCAGAGCTCGATACAACTCAGAGCAGAATTAAGAGCACCAATCAGCGCACTATAGACAATTTAATAATGATGAATTCAGTGAAAAGTATTCCAGTATAGTAGAAAATAAATAAACATTCAGCTTGTCCGGATATCGGTACTATTCCACAGATTGCGTAGTGCACTTTCATTCTTCAAGATTCTATGGAATATGGAACTTGAAACCGAATTTGTATGCAAATGGATATTAACTTTATGAGTACATTTCAGATATATAAGTTAATATTATTATTCGTGTTTGTACATATATATGTGTATATTGTTAATTGAATTGCTTTAGTGCCTTTTTAAAAAATTTTTCTTGCATTCTAAAAATTGTATTAGTATACTTCAATTTCCAAAATTAATATTTAAAAATACCATCTGAAGTGCCGATCCACATCTATTTAGGGTTTGGCAGCTAGTAGATATACCCCGTAGAGATAGCTGAAAATCATATGTGGGTTCATACCCGTGATCAGGAGTTAGCTAAACAGCACACTACTTCTACTACTACAGAAGTTGGAACACAGTGTTAATTAGTGCTAAATGTAATTTGTAGTAATATTAAAATATTTATTAATGCAGGAAAACTGACCTCTGGGAAATAAACAATGATTCATCTTTATGTCTATATATTCATGCTATGTTTTCTCTCAGATTTATTAAATGAAGGAATTTATCAATATTAGGAAAACTGAACAAAATACTTCAATGTTTGAGATTTACGAGCAACTTTCCTATTCTAAACTCTTACTTGTCATAAAGACCAGCAGGAAGTTATCTTAGCATTTTTGCTAGATTTCAAACGTATAGGTCTTTTAGAAAAAAGATAAAAAAGCATGGAGATATTTCCGCATTTGAATAGCATTCGCGTATTAATTTCAGAAACTAATTTGCTGTATCAACTTACAAGATTATCTATTTTCTGTAAAACATCTGAAACATTTCTCGAAATTAATTCCATTTGGATTTGCAAACTATTTTATGCTAAAATTAAAGCTTCCCAGATGATAATTTACCCACTGGGGATAGAGGCTTCTAGGAGCCTGCCGATTCCTTTCGTTCTTTGCAGGCATCGACTTCTAATCTTTCACTGAAATGACCAACCTCCGGGCGACAAAATCCCTCTTATAACGTAAATTGCTTAGTAACGAGAGATAGCTTTGAATAGGGGAGAGAGTAAGTTATTTTCCTTTTCTTACCTTTTTTTTTCAAACATCCTGTCATTCTGTTTTTGTCAAAATCCAAACGTTAAAAAGATACATTCACTGAGATATTAAACTTTTTGAGTAATAAAATTATGAAAAGTGTCGTATATATTTATCACTTTTTATAATTTTACTGCTCTTATATATATATAGTAAGACAATTAAAAAAATAGCTGTAAAAGGGTGAAAGAATTCAAATTATAATGCAAATATTCCACTTAATTCGAAAAAAAGGGGAATTCTTCTGTATCCTTTCTGTATTTTTAAGATTATTAGATTACAAGAAATAAATAAATGGAATAAAAATAAAATAAGAAAGTAAAAGAAAAATTAGTAATTAATAAATTAGAAAAAAATCAGTAATAAAGCAAAATTTAAATGTGACAATACTTTTTCACGCTAATTCCTAAGCTTAAGAGAATAGACAGATATATGCATATTATTTTATCAGTTATCACGGTTTTTCGGAGCACGATATATAAAAAATAAGTTAAATTCTCCTATGTGATTTGAACTTCTGATTGCCGGTTGCAACCACCAGTATTACTAGAGCAGGCTAGGAGGAATTTGATAATTCTCTATCATTAAAATGTGTGTTGGATGAATAATTCTAAACTTTCAATAACTCATAAGCCATGTTAGTACCAAATTAAATTATTTTGTTTATATTTTATAAGAAACAAAAATATATTTAGTATAATGCCAGATTTAACCTTTTCAATTGTGTATAATTTTATACGCTGATAACTAAAAATTCTTTATGAATAGTTTTTTTTCATTTCTAATGAGCTAAATAAAATATAAATATATGAAAGTAATTGATAGTATCATTCTTATTTTAGTATATATTGTAGAGACATTAGGCATTTGGAAGCAGGAGGTATAAAAAATGAGCAACACCTTCACCGGGAATCGAACCATGGACCTCTCGGTTACGCGTCAGTTGTGCTGATCACTACACCACGAACGCATGCGAAGAAGGCGGGAGGAATACCTTATATACTCCCCCTTTTAAAGGGCGACTGGGAATTAGGGGCCCAAATCGCCAAATCGTGGGGGTGGAGAATCATCATCCACCCCCTTTTTAGTTCGGGCGCCACTTGCGAAGCCATTAGGATTTTTTTGGAAGCAGAAGAATGGAAAATGAGCAACGCCTTCGCCGGAAATCGAACCATGGAACTCTCGGTTACGCGTCGAGCGTACTGACCACTACACCACGGAGGCATGCGAAGAAGGCCGGAGAAATATGTCATAATATATAAAGTAACTGAATGGAAACAGTAATAAGGGAAATTATTTCAAGGTATGATTTTAATTTTAAAGGAAAAACAGAAACAACTATGTGAAAACAGATAGCTTATCTGTCGAAACTAAATTTCCCTTGCTAGAAATAGTGTATTACTGACAAATGTTTGCATGACATTAAATCTGCAATATTCAGGAATTCTTCACTATTAGATTAATACGGGTATCGCATATTTCCATTAAATCTATTCTTACAGTTCCCAATTTAAGTTACACGTGCTTTTAGAGAAACAATGCATTCATTATATTGTGTTAAAGATTACTATGTATAGAAGAATAGAGAGAAAAGTATTTTACATCAGTTATATTTGAAATTGCTAAAATTATCTGTATCAAAGGAAGCATATAGGGAACAAGTGTCTTATTTTTGAAACTCAAAATGGAATTTCCAAATACATACTTTTCGCTTGATCCAAACTGAAAAATGAGACAATCATATTATAAGAATACCTTATCAGAAATAAAGTAAAATTAAATAATTTGAAATCGGTGTTAAACCCATGCTTAAATAAATTTAAATTGCGATAATCTAACGATAAGAGTAGCAAATAAACTCTTTTTGGAATTTTCTTTCGACAAAGGCACATAAATGGTAAAAAATACGTGGGAATGTGTGTTGTGTGTGACTTATCTCACTTATCTGATAGTAACGTCAGAACAAACTCGCGAAATTCATCGTGGCAAGGAGTGCAATTTTGTGCCTGTCCTTGGCAAAGCCTTGAGCCCCATATAGTTGACAGTACGACTTCGCTCAGTTCCGCCCTCAATTTTGATGGAGAGCACCCCTGAGAGACGGGTCCGAGGGTCTCCCACGCCTCTTCCCATACCACTAATTTCTCGAGAGGACTTTCGGAGCGCTGCCTATTAAGAGCGCCCCCATGGCGCACGGACACTATACATGTACAAACAGACAAGCCTTCTCCGCGATTCGAAACCGAACCCATCAGTACCGCAATAGGTTTTCCTATTATACCGTCTAGGCGGCTTAAGTAAGAGTGTTTGTCAGTACATTGAAAGATTCAAGAATAAATGCTGTTAAGAAGTCAGTGCTCACTCAACCTCAGTTCAGATCATTCGTACTTGAAAACTTGCATATGATATATTATAGAGTTGCAATCAATTACGCAAAGCATAGAAAATTTATTTGAATTGAGTTGGATAAGAGTTACCCTACCTAAAGGAAAATTCTTACCGTTTCATGAATAAGTCATTTTTATAATGCAGCTCTTTGAAAGTACGAATTTGAGAGTACCTTTCCTCGTACGGAACATAAAGCAGTGAAAATTGTAAATGAAAACTGACAAATAGAATTTGATTTTAAATTGACTATTCATATTATCATTCTTACATTCTATATCATTTGAGTACATTAATTTCAATTGTTCCTTGAGATAATGTAATGCCCTAATATAATTTGTAAGTGGAAGTTTCGTAATTTCAAACTGAATTAGGCACGAGCACGGAAGAAAAAAAAAGATTTAAAACCATAAAAGATATCGAAATTCATTTAACTAAAACTATGAGAATTAAAAAGGATTTTCATATGTTTCGTTTTATACATTTAATCTGTAAAATGCGGAAAAGGGAGAAAATCCTGTGTTTGAACACATAAATAATTCTTCCTAGTCTAACAAAAGATCGCACCAAATTCATTTGAATTTCCGTTTGATTTAAAAATGCAGTCTCTTAAATTAACTCAATAAAATTTTAATTTTAAATTTCATATTGCTAGCAAACGCACAATAGCTGAAATTACCGGAATATTTTTAGAAAACCGCCAAAATTCTAGAAATTGCTTTAAAATTCAGAAAAACTTATGCTAGGAAAATTATTGTTTGATCAGTCTCATGACCAAAAGATCAAGCATTTACCAACTGAAAACTAACGAAACTAAGGGACAAGCTCTTGCTGCTATTCTTTAGCGGGGAGATCTTTTATGGCTTATCCATCAACCTAAGGGGAAGCGAACACACCGCTCTAGGCAATGGCCCATCTTAAAAGCGTTTCCTGAAAGCAAACCAGACCTTTTTGGAGGGATTTGTTAGACAAAAATACAGCCGTTTTCAAAGCATTTTGTTCCGAAGGGTCAGCCCGTTAATGGGTTAAGTGCGAAGAAAGTGATATTTCATAAATAAAGGTAACACACAAAACGTTAAAAAACGCCTCTTTGGACGTATTTTAAAATCTTAAACCTTTCGGATTTTCTTTTATTATTATTTTCATTTTTTTCTCAATCTGTGGGAATTTTATAGCTTTTTATTTTCTTGTATTTATGTATTTGTAGTCTTCGCTTGGATGTGTGTTTTTTTATTTTTGTTACGTGCCTTATATTTTTGCAACTGCCATTCACATACCATGCTTCGCATTCTCACGTCTTCAGCTCGACGGCCACGATTAATTTCCGGACTTTTCTTTTGAATATTATTATGTTTCTCCAACTGCAGGACTTTTGCAGTTACTGTTACAATCCTCTTTTTTAGTTCGCGTTGATAAATTCTAAAGTGAATATTCTTCCATGAAGGTAATTTGAGTGCACCTAAGTACTTCGGCGTTGCACCATTCTACTCAGTCAAAAAACTCTGAAAATTTATTGACAAGGGAAAGCATTATGAGTTTTAATGCCTCAAAAAGTATTTATGAGGCAAACTAGGTAAGCCTTCACCCAGATGGCTTTTCATTTCTAGATATTTACGGCAGAGTGACTGCAAATGATCGCTTTCATGGAAATTTTAGTATATTAGCCTAGTAGTGGACTACATACTGCAGCTTTTACCGCCTGCGGCAAAATTCCAGACATACGGTTAATGCCTTTTTACTTTCGTTGCTGATTCTGGTGTATAGCAGGCAGGAGTCGCAGTTTCTTCCACTATCTAAAAATGAAACCCTGCCTAATAAGCGGTGGCTATGTTCGTAAACTCAAAACATTGCTTTTCTACAGTGAAACGCACGTGTTTCTACGATTTTCCCTGCATGTATTTTCCAGTAAAAAAATGTTAAATTTGTAATGAAATGCCTCACAATTGTTAAATTTTTGTTTTAAAGTAATAAAAATGATAGGTATAATTTACTACGCACTGGAAATTATGAAGAAATAGCTCGATATCTAAATTCACATGTATAACATTAAAACCTTTAAAAATGACGTTTCTGCATACTTTAAGAATTTGTTTAGGTTTTATTAACTACCAGTTCGGTGTAATTTCCAATTTTTTTCTCTAAAAAGAGATATATCTGCTTTATTCACAATGTTACCGTAATTCGTTAAGAAAGTTATTTTATTTTAGTATGCTTATTAGTTCAGCTTTTAGTTGTAATAAACTAAAACAGAAATTCGCATATTTTACTTACTTTTATCGCTATATTGCTTAGAAATTTGTGAGATTCTGCAACCAATTTTTAACAACAGAACGATTTTTATTTATTTCACAAATGCCAAACATAAGCGCTTAAGCCGTTAGTTCACAGGCTCTTCAGTACTTTTCAACAATGTCCTCATACCGAGAAAGTACAATAAAATTATTTAAATGTTAAAACATCATAGGCTAATTGAAGGCACACAAAACACAGTTTGAGGGATCCACCACTCCAGTTCTGTAGAGGTGCTCTCGCAAACAGTCAGTAGGGTTCAACTCTTTAAATCTATAGTTCTGACTCGGAACCCCACGAACACTTGACAAGCGAATAATCGCTTAAGTGTGAACAGAATACGTAAGACTTGAGAAGAGTTTAAAACCTTTATTATTCAATATATTTACAATCAGTTTCGGTTTGGAACTTTACAATAAAGCCGCCACTCGGGCTTGAACTTAAATACTAATAATTTGAACTAAAATTAACTTAACTAAAGCTCTTAAATAATATAGCCGAAGCTATCAGAATCTAACTAGTTGGTCCCTAATTGAATCGGCGAAGCCTAGCAAGGGCCTAAATATGGGCCGAGCGTAGTAACAGCTAAGAGAGATGTGGCCAGAAGGCAAACGTGCGCTAGTCAGGAAATCAGACTCTCTCTTGAAGTCGGTTAAGTCACGTCTTAAATAGTACTCATTCTCATTTGCATTCTCTGCGTTTCTGAATTCATATTCTGGCAGGAAATTGTAAGCTGAAATTAGAATAAGATAGGAGAGATACAAAACTTAAAATAACTGTTAGAAAACGTATAATAAGCCTTACAAGTCATGTCCGGTCAGATATCTAAATAGAGCTACTACTGTCTTTCTTGGAAAACTGGGAATGAAAGTTGTCCTACATCTCTCTGTCGGAATCCTACATCTCTTATCCATAGGACGTTGAGTCATATCCATCTTAAGAATTTTCTTAAGCGTCAGGTTAACAAATATATTAGTAGTATGAAAAGAAAGCGGTCGATTAATGCTTTGCATTATCAAAGTTCTTTTCTTAGCCAATGCATCAGCTTTTTCATTGCCCATAATTCCACAGTGGGCTGAAATCCATTGGGAAGAAAGGCCGTGTGGCATTGCCTTGAGCAAAGGCCTAGAGTCTAATATTCTTTGGGAACTATTTTGATCATTCAGAAAGGCTTGAGGCACGCTTTTGGAATCTGACACTATGGCTGCTATTACAAAAGAATGCCTAAGAATCGACAGTTTCTGAATAGCCAAAACAATGGCTTCGATTTCTCGATCAAAGGCTTGGAGAGCCTAATGGTAAGTAGAAAGTAAAAAGCTCACTATAGATACTTGCTCCAGCATACCTGCTCCGCGCGCTCTCTCTAACATACAACAGAAGAGTTTATCTTGATCATATGCACAAATTGCATTCATAACAGTTCACGAAACTTAAAAATGAATAATAATTAACTATTAAGAAACGACTTAATTTCACTTTTACAATTCATAAATATAGTAACAATTCATTTCTTACTTTTCATGGGAACTATAAAACGAATTACTTAAAACATTCAAATTGCATAGTTTAAATCCTAGCGTATATAATTGGTATACGCTATACAAGGATACCAGTTATAAACAGAAATATTAAAATATATTTAACATATTTTGAATATTATTAACTCCTCTTTTCACATCTGGAAAAAATATATACGACACTGCAATATTTTTTAGCATATGTATCATACTACATAAAAAAAATCAAATACTAACTTCTGAAAAGTAATCCCAGGAATCTTTTTAGAAGTTCTGTTCTTATATACTGCTCAAAACAATTAAAGGATATTGCGGTTTTAGGTGGATTTTGTGGCTGTGAAACTTTTTAGCTGATTGATGCATGGTCGACAGACGTAGTAGGCTATATGAGAATAAATTACACATGTTTGGAAGAAAAAAATGCATTTTATTGCGCATTTGTGTACAAAAGGAAAAAAACACAATTTGTGCATATGAGAAAAAAGAATAAGAAAAGGTGTTTTCTTCAAAGGAAATCATTTTCAGTAGGGGGTATGGTTTCCACGGACGGCCAGCAACGTTGAACACCTTTGAGGCATGGAGTCAATGAGGTTATTAATCACGAGTTGGGGTATTCTGTCTCACTCTTCGAGAAGAGCTCTTTCCAGTTTTTGGAGAGTTTGTGGAGGTGGTTGGCGGCCAGCAACTCGTCTTCCTAGAGCGTCCCAAACGTGCTCTATTGGATTCATGTCTGGAGAACACGCTGGCCATTCCATTCGTACGATTCCTTCCTCGAAAAGGAAATCCTCCACCAGGTTAGCACGATGTGGCCTGCAGTTATCGTCCATTAAAATGAAGTCATCTCCGATTGCTGCAGCGTAAGGGACTACAATAGGTCTGAGGATCTCATCCCTATATCGGCGACCAGTCAGAGGTCCATCTCGAATGATGTAGAGGTCTGTGCGCCCGTCAATGGAGATGCCACCATACACCAACACTCCCCCACCGCCAAATCTGACACTTTCGTGCACGAACGCAGGATTATTCCTACTGCCGCGGTCCCTCCAGACGAAAATACGCCTATTATCAGGATGAACAGAAAAACGGGACTCGTCAGAAAAAAGAACATTGCTCCATTCATTTCTCCTCCAGTTCACATGCTCTGTTGCCCACTCCCTGCGGTCGCGACGATGCCTTGATGTTAGTCTAACACATACCATCGGTCGGCGAGCATACAGACCTACACCATGGAGCCGGTTTCGGACAGTCTGAGTTGAAACCGTCCTACCAGTAGCCGAGCGAAGGTGTTGTTGGAGAAGAGTAGCATTCATATTTCGGTGTCTTCGAGCCGTTAACACTAAATAACGATCTTCATTGGGCGTTGTTGCCCGTCTACGACCTTGCCCTGGTCTTCGGCCTACACTTCCAGTTTCCAAAAAACGGTTCCAGATCCTGGAAATCACACTTTGTGACACTCCAATGGTTTGCGCTACTTCGGCTTGAGTTTGGCCCCCTTCTAACCTACCAACAACTCTCCAAGCTTCTGAATCGGTTAAATGACTTCGCTGAGACATCGTACTCATCGAAACAAAGCAGTCACTGAATGCCGATCATCCTTGTCTTCATTGTCTTTCATTCAGTTGAAAGTCAAATTTCATTCGCTGCCACTGAAGCGACGTTTTTGACGTCGAACTCAAAATTAGCATACTCCACAGTTTGAAAATCAGAAAAATTTGCATTTGTGATTCTCTTCTTCCATTTTCGGCAAAAAAAATTCCCTTATATCTTTATTTTATGTAAAACTTACAATATCCTTTAATTGTTTTGAGCAGTGTATATCTACGCAACAAAAGATCCCATACTTCAAAAATTAAAAAAAAATGTTGCACTGACAAGTCTTTCTGACACAAATGCTAGCTGCCGATATTAAACAAAATAGATATTAAATCAATATCACCTATTTTTTTACCTACTTAAGACCTTACTAAGCTGAAACAGGTTTGACTGCAGTGCCCCCTATATATAAAACGACAAAAAGTGGACTACTTTTAGAGCAAAGTGGTTGTCTTTATACCTCGTGTCTCTTGCCCAATCCCAAATTATAATCAAGGCCTGTCAGACAGGACAAAATTTCAGTTTCCAGTTTCAAGAGGGTGTGGCGAAATTCATCACTAGATGGCGCTCGCAAACCGCTATACTTTGGCTATCTTCACTATACTTTGGCTATGTATTCAACATTTGTAACGTAGGTTATTAATAACAAAAAGCCTATTTTATTAAAAAGTATCGCTGTTTGCGACTAGTAATACAGGATGGTATATTGTTGCATACCATACTGCAAAATTTTCTTTCTTTTAAGAAATTTTCAGTTGTATGTCATTATTATTTGCTGTTGGTGATATTTAAATACTTGGTATTCAGTACTAACAGACTGAAAATTTTATATCTGATTCATTGTGATGAATGTCATGTATATCATCATTATATGCTGTTGGTGATATTAAATTACTTGGAAAACTAACTTTGAGACATTAACAATCTCAAAATTTTATACCTGATTCATTGTGATTGATGTCATGTATGCCATTATTAGATGTGAACTCACTGCTATATGTTTTTGGGTTTTACTTTGTGGATACATTAGGTTATTTTGGAAGCAGAAGTGTAAAAAAATGAGCAACGCCTTCGCCGGGAATCGAACCACGGATTTCTCGGTTACGTGTCGAGCGTGCTGACCACTACACCACGAAGGCGTGCGAAAAAGGAGGGAGAAAAACCTTGTAACTTATCCTTAAAAGTTTTAAACATATGTCTGTAAATAGTAAGCAATACTTATATTATTCTCTTTACATACTCTGCTGTACGTTGCCCTTGATCTATCTCTTTCAGGATCCATGAATAAATGACGCAAAACGCAGTCGTCTCATGGTCGGAGACGCTCAGAAAAAAAGTGGAACTGAAGTTTGATGCTGTTAGCTGTGTTTTAGGGAATACTGAGCTTGCAAATTCAGATATTGCAAAACTTTAAGCACATTGTTATGGAAAACACTAAAAAAATCCTCAATTAATAATATATTTTAGCTCTTTCAACGCTAGATTTTTAGTAACATCTGATGTAAAATCCGTGGTCAGTACAAAATGACACAGGAAGACGGCTCTCACGTCAATACTTGTATCAAATTCCAAAGAGGTGTAAAGGAGTATCTCCATGCTTTTAAACCTTTGTAAATTTTTGATGATGAAATGTATTTAATTGGCTTCATACGTTAGAAATAACATTCAAATATTGGATGAAAAATAGCATTAAATTTAACAAATGACGTTATTTATTTTTGAATTTGGATAATATATCGCTGACTCAGGAATATGTGCACATTTCTAAGTTTTCTATCTACGCATTAGAATTGGGGAATTACACTCTCTGTCCTTCATAGGGGTTAAAGTTTTAGCACCTACTGAAACATTTGTAATAATTTTTGCGTCATACTAAGAACATATGCTTATAAGGTATTTCTCTCACCTTCTTCGCATGCCTTCGTGGTTAGCACGCTGGGCGCGTATTCCAGAGCTCCATGGTTCGAGTCCCGGCGAAGGCGTCGCTCACTTTTTCATGTCTCCTTCTTCGAAATAACCTAATGGCACCCGAACTAAAAAGGTGGTGGATGATGATCCTCCATCACCGGGATTTGGCGATTGGGTCCCTTGAACCCTAGTCGCCCTTTAAAAGGGGTAGTATAAGGTATTTCTCCCACCTTCTTTGCGTGCCTTCGTGGTGTAGTGGTCAGCCCTCTGGGCGCGAAATCCAAAGGCCCGTATCCCAGCGAACGCTTTGCTCAATTTTCATGTCTCCTGCTTCAAAATAACGTGGAGTTCCAAAGCAGTGACGCGAAGTGTCTAATATGAGTAAAAAATGTAAAGGATAGAGAATGTCAGAGGGATATTTGTGTTTTTCTCTGAGAAATGGAGAACATCTAAGAGAGTTGATGTAGATATTAGGATGAATGAGAACTGAGAAGAAGAAATTTCTGGCAAGTTTTCGAATATTATCTTGAATTGTGTCTACCTTGAGATCACGGTAGATATACGAATCTGGAATGAACCATGGAGCGTTGATAATCTCTCTAAGTGCTTTGTTTTGAAGAACTTGGATGTGTATAAGGTGAGTTTTGGCAGCATGGCCCCAGACAGGACTAACGTAGAATAATGCTGGTCGAAGTATAGATTTATATAGGAGTTTATTTGAAGCGGGCATATGACTTCTTCTGCCATGAAATGGGCGCCTAGCGTCAAGCGTGATATTAATTTTTGTTCGCAGTTTCCCTGAGATGTTTCTGAAAAGTCAATTTTTTATCTAGAATAACTCCTAGATATTTGTCTTCGTCAATCCAGACAATTTTTTCATCAAGTAGAAGGGGCCTTCGTGGTGTGAAATTTGTTTGTCCTTTACGAAAAATTATTGCTTTTGATTTTTCAGTATTAACAGCAATCCTCCAAAGAGTGAGCTAATTTTCTAGATGACTGAGGTAGTGTTGAAGAAGGAGCTGGACAACTGTAACTGTAGCCAGGGTCATAACTGCAGTATCATCTGCCAAAAGATCAATGGTAATTTGTGGGTCTTTAGGAATGTCGTAAGTGTAAATGTTATATAAATATGGTGAAGTACTGATCCCAGGGGCCCTCCATCGAAAACATTTCTCGTGGTAGAAAGAGTATTGCCAGTTTTCACTGCAAGGTTTCTGTCTTGGAAATAGGAAGTAATAAGTCTAATACAATGATCGGGGATCTTCAACATGACAAGCTTGTATGTAAGTTCTCGGTGCCAGACCCTATGAAAAGCTTCCACAATTTCAAGGAAAATGGCTCCGGTAGAGAACTTACAATTGAGACCTTCAGTAATATAGTTGATGACACGAAGCAGCTGGTGATTAGTACTATGAAGATGACGGAAGCCAAACTGTTCTTCTGGAATGTAGGAGCTCTTTGGAATAATTTAATTAAGATGATACAGAATAATTTTTTCAGCTATTTTAGAAAGCTGGCTGAGAAGGCCAATCGGGCGGTAGTTTTGTGGAAACGTTAAATTTTCATACGGTTTTGAGAAGACGACGATGATGGCATGTTTCCGTGTATTAGTAAAGTAAGAGAATTTGATCATAGAAATGATTATGTTAGTAAGATAAGTGATAGCATTGATAGGAAGACGTTTCAGCGCTTTGGTAGAGATACGATAAACATCTGGAGCTTTTTTGGGTTTTAAGGAGCTAATATAATCAACAACATCTTAGGCGTAGCAAGGAATGTAAAGTTCAAAAGACCCACGATTTTTAAGAAGGTACTAACGGTATCATTAACTTTGGAGATATGATTGTTGTCGTAAGGAGTAGTATTGGGCATAAACATTTCTTCTAGTATATCTGCAAAAGTGTTAGCTTTATCTTCTTCTAAAAAACCACTCCGTTAGTACCATGAAGTTGCGGAATTTGCTTGAAGGGTTTCTTAAAATTCTTAGGAACACCAAAAAGATCATTATCTTCAGTTGCGAGAGAAATGAGGAAGTTTCGCCAGCGTTGCGTATTCAAGTTACTAATGTCCTTTTTAATGTCACGTTGAAAAGCGTTCAGTTGTGTTTTGAGCCTTGGGGCTCTTGCATTTTGCGAGTTTTTTCTAATACGACTTTTGCATTTGATTGTTCGTCTTATGCTGGCTGGAAAAGGTAGAAAAGGATGGGAGCTGATGAATTTATTAGTAGAGAAATTGATGGCATGTTGAATATAGGTGGTAAACGTCTTGATTTCACACTCAATATCGTCTTCATTGATGATTTTGGGATTTCCTGGAATGGTATCTGAAAAGATTTTATCAGGTTTCACCTTCAATCTCTTAATCTTCTTGCTAAACATACGCTGTGAAACCCTACGTGGAGGACAGTGAGCAAATCTAGGCTATGTCCTTTAGTGTTGAAGAACTACAAAGTCAGAAGGAGGGTTTAAAGGACCCTTTAATTCAAATAATTACAACTCTCCAACTTGAGAGTAAGCCACTACTTGGGCTGAACTAAAATAATATGAAATAAAGCGTGTTAACAATTCAAATACCTAAGTTTAACGTTAAGTAGGACGACGAAGGAAGCCTAACTCTCAGTGAAATGCAATAATGCGAAATTCACTAGCAAGAACTAGTAATTGCAATTTGCCTATGAAGGCGAACTTTCACTAGACAGAGAAAATCTTTGCGCGCACAGCCTTACGGCGATAAATCCAAGACTCTGTGTCTTCTCCTCGTTAACTCCTGCCTTTTAAACTGCTATCAGATATATGCGATTTGCATAAATATCTCGCTCGCGCTAAATTCGGACAGCAACTGAAACTTTGAGATATCGATAGGAAAGTTCAAACTCAAAATAACTTAGTTAGTTAAAATAATGAATGCTACAATTTTTGTGAATTTTTTCCAGTCTGTGTCACCAGTACTCCTTCCCAGTGAAGGTTAGGTAACTATTTATGCTGATTTCAAGAAAGATGGGATTATGGTGAGGTCAGAAAGCTGGAATAACAGAAATTTGGCAATTATAGTCGAGGTTGGTGGATAAAAAAAGTCAATAATAGAAGAGCTATTACAGCCCTAACACGTAGACTCATCAGTGGCATGAATGGTATAATTTTTATTTTGAATTATGCTAAAAATTCCTCGTCCTTTTCTAATGCTAGCTCCTTCATTCCAGCATTGATGCTTAGCATTGAAATCTCTTCCAATTAAAACAGGTGAGTTAAAATCCAGTAGCAGTTCAATTTCAGAAATGATGGGACTCTTATTAGGAGATATATTATATAGATATTAGAGATAAGGAATTTTTGTCTCAATTTGAATTTCGATAGTATTGCTTTCAAAAGAGGTAGAAAAATTTTGTTTGAGTTGATGATGGATGCTCGGTTTAACAAAAGTGATGATTCCACCTCCGCGTACGGTTTTTTGATCCCCATGGTAAGTAGAATATTTTCCGTAAAGCACTTTTAGCGCAGGTTTCAAATGTGTTTCCTGTATAAGAATTACATCAGGTTCGAGTTCCAGAAGAAGATCGCCAAATTCGTCTTTTTTGTTAAATAGGCCATTAGCATTCCATGAAAGAATTTTGATGTTCCTCAGATTAATACTGCGTGACATGTTAAAGGCAATTATTAATTTTGTCAAGAATGTCCATAATTGCACCTATTTTGTCTATCGGCGAGGTTTGCTTCTTCATAGTTTTGAGGCCTACTACAATGACAGTCGATATTGTTTTTAATGAGCCCAAATTATATAATTTTGAAAACGTGGAGCTTGTGGTTGGAGTTTCAGATAAGTTGGAGTTCTTAATATTTTCAGGCTCCGGAGAATCCATTTCTTAGTTGAAAGGTGAAAAGTTGTTTCTTGTAAATTCCAAGGAATTTTAGCTGGTGGACTACTGCGTGTGAACTTCTGCTTGGTTTGTTGGTGCTCTAGCTGGACACTAGAAGAAGCTAGCAGGATGTGCGCCTCCACAATGGCAGCTAGTGGCAGACTTATTTTTGTCTACTGGGCAGTTTTCAGGTTCATGATTTATACCACAACGCACACAAACTCAGTCACGAGTACATAAAAGTGGAATATTGTGGAAGTATTGTTGACAACGATAGCAGTGTGCATGGCCAGGCCTCCATTTTAAGGTTTCAGCAGTGACAGTCATATATCCGATATGCTTTATGTGATAAATATTTTTTGATGTTTCAGTCTTAGGAAGGTGAAGTAAGAAAAGCGGCATTGGCTTATTTTCCTTTCTGTTTCTCATGATTTGCTATATGATTAGTATAAAGCCTTGGTTTGTTAGTTCTTGGACAATATAGTTGGAGTTCATGGTCACTGGCAGGCCTCTGATTACGACTTTAATCACTTTTTCTTCAGGCAGAAGAAACGTATGGGCTTTAAGATGTGTTTCTTCTATGACTTTGCGAATAAAGCGGTGAGTCAGTATCAGGAGGTTCAATTTGTAGTCTGTCTCCTTTAAGAGTGCCCATTATCTTTCTTCCAGCCTGATTGCTTAAATTTGCAAGAAATTCGTCGGCTTTGACAATATTATCCACTGTTATGGGTGAAACTCCATTCTTTTGAGTTTTATTTTCAAGGAATTTCTTCTTAGTAGTTTTTGGAATGGTGGCAAATATAGCTGGTTGACTACAAGTGAGTGGGTGGTTACCTTCAGTACCATCCAAGTTCATTGAGTCATTGTCGGTTTGGAGCAGTTGAAATTTATTATTAGTTTTAAGATTTCGTTCCTCATTTTCGCTCTCAGAATCTAAAGATTTTGTTAGTCGGCATTTCCGTTGTTTACAGAATTCACCTCCAATTTAAAGGTCTTTTCTCGCTAAAAAACAGTTTAGAAACCTGAGCTTAAAGGGCATTTATTACATCATTTAAGCTTCAGAATCAAAGTATTCAAGATTCACCAGAGTTAAGGTATTTTTTACCAGAGGTATTTTTTAATGTGACAAAAGGAAAAACAAAAATGTTTTATTTTAATGCTACTCAAAATTTTCTTTAATTTATTGTCGTTATTTTAGCAATAGCATAGCAACATTATTATGTAATACAAAAAATAATTTTTAAAAGTAGCAAAGCACATTTAGACTCGGCTGAGAGAGAGGGTTTCAATAATAAAGCACACTTAGCTTAGAAAGGACACCTTAGAAACAGTTAAGCACATTTGGCTTACTAAGTCCCGCCTACTAAGCACGTATCAATGTATTCTAACCTCTTTGATTTGTCCTATTACGATAATTTATATTTGAATGGGAAACAAATTTTAATGCTTCCTCCAACTGAAAATATTATTAAGAATATCTTAATGCATAGTATTTTAACTTCGTATATGGAGTTAAAATAATGTGCATTTCAAATGCCTTAGTTAAATTAATAGTGTTTCGAAAACTAGAAGGCCATGAAATAACTGATAACTAAATTCTACATTTTTAAGTGTCTTTAATTTTTAAAATATGGAATCTACTATGCACGCTGTTGCCACTCCTACAGAATTTAGCATTTCCTGTATGTTATTATTTAATCGTTTGTTTTGTAATTTCGATGTACGAATCTTTCAAACAGTTTTGTTTTGAAATGTTGTGATTGAGAGGAATTCCCGTCCTAAGTAAGCAGCAGTTAAGTTACGTTACTGAAATACTGAATAATTTTCATCATTAAGATGCACGGATCATTATACTAAACTCTACATGTAAATAGTCTCATTTGTCTGTATGTGTTCGTAAGGCGAAATAACTTGGATATTGAACGAAGTTGGATTTCGAGTCAAAATAAAAGTTGCGTCCGTGATAAACAATGGAGTAACTGCAAGGTAAGATTTGAATTTAAAAGTTAATTATTTGCGCTTTTAGTTTTTTACGAACTTTCTTACTTTATTACGGAAGCTTTGAAATTATAACGTAAAACTTTACGTACAACATTTACGAATACGACAAAGGCTATTGCCCAAGAAATTACGAAAACGGAAATGAATGTTTCCAGACCTTGTGAATTAAATTCACAGTTACATGATAAATTCCAGATCTTAGAAAGTGTTCAACATGCTATTTCTGATTTATTGCTTGGTGAAGGCAACAAAAAACAAGAAAAGTAGTACGTTAAGGATTTAAGCGAAGCTGAAAATTATAGAGAAAAGTATTTTTCTTTTAAGGTTGAAAATTTTATAATAATTCACACGCCATGTAATCGAAAGTATCGGTTGCCAAAACTTGAAATTCTGAAATTGAATGGGGATATTAAATCGTTTTTGGGATTTTGGAGTCAATTTTCCAGAATTCATGAGGATGAAAAAATGCCAGCTGAAGATAAGTTCCAATATCTGGTCCAGGTGATTACTTCTGGTTCTCGAGCTGCCAGTTTAATAGACAATTCTCCGCTACGGCTGAGAATTACTCCAAAGCGATTGAATTATTGAAAGAAAGATTTGGTGGAGAATATTTATTAGTACAAGTATATGTTCGTGAATTACTCTCAATGGTAATGAAAAATGCTTTAAGTGGTAGGAAATGTATAGATTTAATTGCTTTATACGATCAACTGGAATCACATTTAAGAGTTTGAGCTACGTTAGGAAGATCTAAAGAAAAGTTTGCAGATGTCTTGTCTCTTCTTATTGAGTCTTGTCTCCCTGAAGATGTTCTGAGAGCTTAGGAAAGATACCGAGTGTCCAGTCTTCCTAATGGTAGCAACGAGGTTGCTGAAAACAGTCAAAGATCCCTTGAGAAGCTAATGAAATTTTTAAGACAAGAAGTTAATGGCGAGGAAATAATAAATTTGGCTCGATCAAGTTTCGGAACTCAAGTTAAGGTTTAAAAGGAAGTTAATACTTCAAGAAATGATATCCTTTCTGCTTCAGCTCTTATTTCGTTCGCGCAGAAAAAGGCTAAATGTATTTTTTGTGACCATCACACTTTCGTAGAGACTGTAAGAAAGCTCCCAAGATAACTCTAGTTGAGAGGAAATCTTAAGTTATACGCAAAAAATGCTGCCTTGTTTGCCTTAAGCCTGGTCATATGGCAAAAAAGTGTCACAGTAGTGTGAAATGTTTGATTTGTGCACGTGTTACGCGTTACTTTGACCAGATTTACGTAAAGATATTAATTCCTCATCAAAGGACAAAGTAGCAAATGAAAAACAAAATTCTACAGCGATTCTATTGACAAATCTTCCTCCAGAACGTTAAATATATTTGAAAACAATTACGCTCAGATTACGGCATACGGACAAATAAAGCCTTATTCAAGCATTAATAGATGATGGCTCACATCATTCCTATACTGAGAAGAGCTTAGCTGCAGAGTTAAATCTTCCTCCTTCCGGAAAGGAAGCGTTATCTCAAGGATTGTTTGGCGGAGGAATTTCTTCGGCTGCTGAACAGAATAAATACACAGTAACTATTGAAAGTTTGGATCGAAATTATTCTACTTCAATGTCTCTGCTTGATCAACAGAAAATGTTTCCAACGCTACTCAGAATACGTGATGAAACATTGCTTGTTGAGCTTGCTTCTCGAGGGTTAAACTGACAGATGTTGGAAGAGATATACCGCCTGTAAGAGTTCTTCTAGGAGTCGTTGTACTTGGAAGCATTTTAACTGGAAGAATTGAGGTACTTACATGTCGAGTTTCAGCTGTAAAGACTTAACGATGTTGGACAATTTTAGGACTAGGCAAGAAAAGGCAAGTGGTTAATTTGGTCACGTTAAATCTTCATAATTTTCACTTGCCGAAAATATGGGATTTAGATGTTTTGGGGATTACAGATCTTGCAGAAACAAAAATTAAGATCCTTTTTGAAGAAGAAAATTTGATCCATTTCAAAAAAACCTTAAGGGGATGTAAGGTTTAGACTAAGTTTATTAACAGTTATTCTTAGTTTTGTATTTTTCCTATCTTATTCTAATTTCAGCTTACAATTTGCTGCCAGAATGTAAATTCAGAAACGCAGTTAATGCAAATGAGAAAGAGTACTATTTAAGTCGTGACTTCACCGACTTCAGGAGAGAGAGAGAGAGTCTGATTTCCTGACTAGCGCGCGTTTTCCTTTTCGCTACGTCTCTCTTAGCTGTTATTACGCTCGGTTGCCTTAGGCCCTTGCTTGGCTTCGCCGATTTAATTAATACTTAGGAGCCAACTAGTTAGATTCTGATAGCTTCAGCTATATCTTTTAAATAGCTTACTCAAGCTAGTTTTAGTTTAAATTATTATGATTTTAAATTAAAGCCCGAGTAGAGGCTTTTTGTAATGTTCCAAGTGGGAACTGATCGTAAATATACTGAAAAATAAAGGGTTATAAACCCTCTTTAAGTCATACGTGTTCTCTTCACACACTTTGTAGAGACATTAGTTTATTTCGAAGCAGGAGATATGAAAAATGAGCAACGCCTTCGCCGGGAATCGAACCACGGACCTCTGAAATACCGGCTCAGTGTGCTGACCACTACACCACGAAGGCACGCTAAGAATGTGGGAGATATACCTTATAACTTAAGCGATTGTTCGCTTGTTAGTGTTCGTGGGACTCAAAGTTAGAACTTTAGGATTAAATAAGTAAAGCCCCACATTTAGCGCCCGAAATTGTTCTTAAAGAAGCATGCCGCTGGGTAGCGAAGTTTTCTCGTTGACCCCTCCAACCTTCAGTTCCCTCAAGCACAACCAAACCGGATGGAGGGATTTGGATTCATCTTTGAATCAATGAGAGCGGCGATGAAGCCAACAGCAACGTTTGACGGCAAAGGATCCGTAATGACCTTTCTGGAGCAGCTGGAGTTACACTTCACGTTATATCCTGTGAATCAGCCGCAGAGAATAATCATCGCTACGACGAATTTAAAAGGCCAAGCCCTCAGCTGGTACAAGAATATTGGCAAACATTTGTTGGGGATCCAGGATCTAAAACGTATACATGGGAGAATTTTAAAAATTCGCTATTGAAAGCATTCCCAGTTGTAAAAGACCGCGCAAGACTCGAATCCGAATTATTCAGTAAATACCAAACTAATGGGGACGAATTAACAGATTTCATCTTAAGAAAAATTCGTATTCTCAAATTATTATATGGGAAAAGGCCCGACAACGAAATCATGGAAATAATTTTGCCGCGGTTGCTTCCGTCAATTCAGAATTTTCTTAAAGTTAGCAACCCGCAAACGCTAGAAAGCTTATTTGAACTAGCTGTCAAATTTCAGAGTAGACGAACGGCGGAAAACGCGCGTTCGAAGAATTTCAGGCAGTATTCAAGGTTTCACAATCAAACGAAACCTCAAGCTCAGCAGAGTTCCTATCGACAAGAGGGCAAGGTAGGAAAAGAAGGCAAGCCGGTGAGACCAAAGCATGGGAAAATAAAAAGCAGTTGGACAAAGGGGGCGAAAGAAAGGATTTAAACTAATCACGGTGACTAGGAAGAGGGTGACGTCACCGTGTGAGAAGGTAAATCCCTCAAAAATCAAGCTGAATACGGTAATCGTCCAAATTTGGCCTTGCCAGAAATTCAAATACTACTAAACGACGTCCCTACGACCGCCTTACTAGATACAGGGGCTCAATGCAGGTTCCTTTTGCAGGATTTAAAAAAAAAAACATTTTCATCGCTGCATCTGTTTCAGACAACGGGACAACGCGTCATTGCTGCCCAAGGCAAACAGTGTGTCTGCTTGAGGAAAGCGGGGCCGTATGTTCAAATAAAAAATGAAATGCAAAAAATTAAATTTCTTATAGTAAAGAATTTATTAACCGCAGTCATATTGGGGGTCGATTTCTTACGCGCAGCGTAAAACTTAATTTTAAAGATTCTACCTTACAGGTCAAGATGGATAAAGTTTAAGTTGAACAAAACAAAAGACCTTGAGCTGAATCACCTCGAAGAAGGAGAAAAAAATAAAATTCGAGCGTTGGTAAGAAAGTTTTCTCAACTAATTATTGAAAAACCTGGCTTCTTCCAGATTGTATCTCACGCAATCGACACTGGTAATGAGCCCCTAGTTCGGTCTAAGCCGTACAGTTATGACCGTGTGAAGGAATATATTCTCGAGCAACACATTAAGAAAATGCTCGAGGATAAAATATTTACGCCAAGTACCAACCCCTATATTAGTCCTGTAGTGTCAGAAAGAAGAATGGACTGCCAACCGCAGATCCGAAAGCATGGAGATTCGCTATTGATTACCGAAAATTAAGTAGCATAATGAAATATCCCACATATCCCCTCCCGATAATAGAAGAAATTATAAGAAAAATTCGGTCAACTAAATATATGATAACCTTAGACCTGACGTTAGGCTATTTTGAAATTGCAGTAAAATCCGAGGATGTCGAAAAGACGGCTTTTATCACAAAGTCAGGAGTGTATGCCTTTTTGAGAATGCCGTTTGGCTTAAGCGGAGCTCCGGCTACATTTCAAAAAGTTATGGATATTGTTTTAAGGCCAGTTTTGGGAAAAAGTACTGCCATTTATCTCGATGATATTATTGTAACATGCGAAACCCTAGAGGAACCCAATAAACATTTAGAGGAAGTGTTTACACTATTGCATGAAGTGGGCCTTAAAGTTAATCCTAAAAAGTGCAAATTTGCAGCCAAGGAATTGAGGTACATCGGCTATAAAATCTCGAAAAACGGTATAGAAACGGACAATTCGAAAATATTAGCGATGAAAAGTTATCCACCGCCAAATACGGCTAAAACGTGATCGTCCTTCTTGGGGATGTGTTCCTATTATAGAATATTCATTAACGATTTTGAAAAAATAGTTGAACCTTTGTTGGTGCTTAAACGAAAAAAGACTAGTTTCACATGGACAGAAGAGGCGAACACGGCGTTTGAAAAATTGAAACACGCCTTAATTAATGCCCCTGTTCTTAAATTCCCGGAAGGGGATCAAAATTTCGAAATATCATCAGCCACATCAGAATACGCAATTGGTGCAGTTCTTTTTCAAAAGGGGCAGCCGATAGGTTTTTTTTAGCAAGAAGCTTAAGCAAACTCAGGGAAATTATACTGCGACTGAGCGGGAAACTCTCGCAGTGCTAACATCAACGCAAAACTTTCGGGTGCTCTTTGAGAGAGCCCCAATAACTGTGTATTCAGATCACGCGGCAGTTGGTCGCTTATACTCCGGAAAAAATCTTTCGCCTCGGGTCATACGTTGGACACTAAAACTGCAAGAGTTTAACTTAATTATAAAATACACACCGGGGAAAGAAAATGAAGTTGCAGATGCCTTTCGAGGATTAAAATCGATGAAGACGGAAATGCAATTAAATGTACGGTGCTAACTGCGAAACGAATTGAATCCCGGGAAAAAATAATGGCCGAATTAAAAACGGACCCAACATTTAAATATATTTATGCGTACCTGGAAGATCCCAAAAATTTTGAACATGTAGACTTAACGGCTATTCGCAATAGGGCAGCCCATTATGAAATTATAGATAAATTGCTCTTTTATACGAAAACAACCAACGATAAACAAGAATTGCGGCCGGTAGTCTCAACGAGTCTACGCTGAAGTATTCTAGAGGAGCTCCATGACTCGAAATTAAAAGCCCGTCTTGGTGTTTGGAAAACCCTGCAAAGGTTCCGCGAAGCAGTATATTTTCCTCAGTTATGCAAAGTTGTAACGGCGGATCTCAGGTCATGCCACTTGTGTCAATTAATTAACGACGTTCATTACAACCCTGCCAGGAACTTAAATAACATAAAAACCACTTTCCCAAATGAATTGGTTGGCACTGATTTACTTGTTCCCTACCCTAGAACAAAGATTAATAAAAACTGATACTTATTAACCATCGTGGATCATTTCTCAAAATGGGTAGAAATAATTCCTCTTAAACGGGCTTCAGCAAAAATAGTAGCAGATTCGTTTCTAAATAAATATATTTTAAAATAGGGGGCCAGGTAAAAGTAATATCAGATAATGGTAGACAGTTTGTAAATAATTTATTTGAAAACCTGTGAGCAGGCCTTGGCATACGCAATCTAAAAATGGTACCTTATAGAACGCAAGCAAATATTGCGAAACGCGTAAATAAAAATATAGTTAAAATTATTCTGGGATATGTTAAGAATTATCATGACCGTTGGGATAGCTGCGTCAATGAATTAGGCTTTGCCTTAAGAACAGTGAAGCATAACACGACAAAGAAAACCCAGCAGAATTATTTCTAGGAAGAAAACTTTTAACGCCTCTGGATAAGCTATTTTTCGTTCAACAAGAACAGGAAGAGTTTAAATTGAATGATATTTAGAAAATTATTGATGAGGGCATCAAAATTTCAGATGCGGCGAGGTCGAAACAACAATTATACTATAATAAAAAGAGCCGTAAAGTAAAATACACCATAGGCCAGAAAGTGCTAAATTTAAATACTCCTTGTCATCGGCACCCGAAAATAGGGTGGTCAAATTTGAGCCCAGGTTTTACGGTCCTTTTATAATAGAGAAGATAAAATTTTCAACTGTTTACTTAAAAGCAGAAAACGGGCAACAATCTATTGCAAACTTCGATCAAATCAAAACTTATTACAGTCCTACGGATTTTCTAATCTTAAAACATATATTTCAGGCTTCTGTAACAGCACCAAGAACATTAATTTCACCGTCGCTAAACAAGGATCCCCAGCAAAGAAAAGAAAGGCCGCTAACACTGAAGAACCCATAGCGAAACGAAGGCAACTTCAACAAGATCAAAGCTCCGCCAGAACGAGGAGTACTAAACAAATAGAAGTTCCCCTTCAACAAGAGCCAGCGTCTATGAGACAGAGAAAAAGGCTCTTGAAACATAAGCAAAGAAAACGGCAAACTACAGAACCCATGCCGCAAGAAGATGCCAGAAGAATATGCCAACCGGAAGCAAGGATGAAAAGAAAGCAACCTGACAACACGAAGTCTATTCATTCCCAGGAACCAAGAAGAACCAAGAGGTTTTACAACCAAAGTCGGCAAGGCACAAGACAAAGAGAAAATTAGAATTCCCAAATCCTCAACCGACAAGAAAAGCTCCCCGTTTCAACGCCCGAGGAATGAAAAGAAAGGAATGTCCAGAATCGAATAGCAGCCGCCCGAGACGACTGAGAGTCCGAAATTTGGCAACTCCAGCATTTCAAGAGTTCTGCGCCAAGAGGATGCAGGAGTATAGAAGCCAAAAAAGTAAGTGAAAAATTTCCTTGTTTTCTATTTTGTATAGAAAGTTCGATTTATGTCATGTGTTTAAAGTTGCCAAATACTGTTTAAAACAAGAAACTGAATTCGAAAGTTTGCGAGCATGTATTTGTAACTATCCGTTAAACAGAAAAGAATTTAAATTCGCAGGTTGGCGAAAATTTATTTTGTAAATACTTTCTTTTAGAATTCTGAAATTCCGAGAAACTAATTTCTGAATATGTTTAGTCGAAAGACTTTATTGTGCTAACTTAAGCATTGTAGCCAAGCTCTGTGAATTTTGTATAGCAACTATAACGAATGATGTAAAATGAATTTTAAAGTATTACGTGTTAATATGATCTATTGAATTTGAAATTTTAATGTTAGCTTTTAAACTTTTGTAAAGGTTAAACTAATACAAATGTACGTTTTGGTTAAGCATGTCCCTAAATATCTTTGTGGAACAGAGGAGTTGCATGAACGTATAGATTGAATGTACATAAGAATTGAATGCACTTAAGAATTGAATTCACTTAAGAATTTTAAATTTAACCTCTATTTTAGGACATTAGGTCTAGTTTTGTGTTTAACGAGTTTTCTAAGGTCTGGAAATTTGAGTTTGAAGCAAATCCTAGCGATTGGATAGTGGTAGATTGTCGTCGCGGATATACAACATAAAAACCTCGTCTCACTCAGAAGAATTTCTGGAGAGCATTGGGGGGAAGAATTGAAGTTTGGTATGAATGAAAATGTTTGAGGGCCAAAATTATTGCAAGAAAGTGTAACTGTTATGTCGTCGAAACTGTTATGAAAAGACTAATACTTTTTCCTTCCAGAGGACTGGAAGGTGAAGACTGAGGTCTGATTGAAAGAAAAAATGAAGTAGATGAATGTACAATCCATTTAAATTGTGAATTTCTGTTTTTCTTAGTTTTAATCTAGCTTTAGATATTTGTGTAAAGTGGCCCTAAACAGGAAACGTTTTAATGAGGAAAGTCATTCAAGAAAGAATTTCTAGAAGTTCGTTCTAGTGTTTCTAGAAGTTCTTTATGATAATTACGATATAGCTTATTCGTGACTTCGCACGATAACAAAACGCTTGTTAAACGAAAATAACTTCGCAGCTTACGATGCTGTATTCCAACAGTGGAAATTAGAATGCATCATAGAAACTGTTCCAATGGAGCAGTTGTTTAAGTTTAGTCATTATCTCATTCATAGGCCTGTTATTCAAGTCATCCAGCAGTACTATGAAGGTTCGCCCAGTGTTCGACACTTCTTTCAAGAGGTCTGAATACGCTTCTTTAAACGAGTGTTTGAGTGTTGGACAGAGTCTGATATATCAGATACCGCCACTACTGCTGAGATTCCATTCAGGGTCCTTTGGAGTAGTTGCTCATATAAAGCAGGCTTTTCTGCAAATAGTTTAAGGACCAAAGACAGAGATGTACTAAGGTTCTTGTAGTGGGAAGTTGTTGAATGCACCAAGCTTAAGATTTATAGACACTGCCCAGTGGTTTTTGGCATCACTTCCAGTCTTTTCTTCTGAATGCCACAATAAAATATCATTTAGGATTGCAGAAATTCCAAACAGAAAATCTCCAAAATACGATTGATAAATTGAGAGAACAATCAAATATTGCAAAACGCGTAAATAAAAGTATAGTTAAAATTATTCGGGGATATGTGAAGAATTATCATGACCGTTGGGACAGCTGCTTCAATTAATTAGGATTTGCCTTAAGAACAGCGAAGCACGACACCACAAAGAAAACCTCCGCAGAATTATTCTTGGGAAGAAAAATTTTAATGCCTCTGGATAAGCTATTTTTCGTTCAACAAAAACAGGAAGAATTTTTCAGGACTGATTGTTCTATGCATACTCTTGGCGAACATATTCGTGAAGTAAACTAAGTCTTGATCTTGAACAGGGAGCTGAATGCAGCTATGTTCTGTGGTAGAAAACTGTGGTTAAGTGGTAGAAGAACTACTGCACGTAAGAAGGATTTAAAATCCTCTTTTATTAAACCACAATTATATACAGCCACTTCCCAACTCGAGAGGGATTACAGAAAATAATGACCGCACTTGGGTCTAAACTGAACAATCAAATAATTTAAACTAAGGTTGAGTAGAAATTAAGTAGTCGTTGCTCACAGAGCTATAAACGCGAGGTCGGCCTCTATGCTAAATGGTGCGCAGCAAGATTTAACTAATACTAACGCACTTAGATTTACTTCAATAAGTAATAGAGTAACAGCGCTTGGGCTTAGAATTTAAATACTAACTAGTCAGGCGAACGTCGAACAGAGCAGCAGTAATCTGAGACTGAAAGCTCTCTCACACCGAGTAGTTCCTCGCTACCGTTTAAATATAAACTTGGCTCCACTTCAAATTTCATAAAGCTGAAACGCTCGCTCATTCTAACGGGAAGTTGAAATAAGAACACATAGGAAAGAAAAAATTAAAATAAAACTTTGTTAGTTTAAACTAAAACCTTACAAATTTAAATTGAATGATATCCAAAAGAATATAAACGATGACATAAAAAATTCAGATGCGGCAAGGTCAAAACAAGAATTATATTACAATAAAAACAGACGTGAAGTAAAATATACCACAGGAAAGAAAGTCCTAAAACTAAAACACTCCCTTTCGTCGGCACCCGAAAATAGAGAGGCCAAATTTGAACCTAGGTTTGAGGGCCCTTTTATCATAGAGAAGATAAAATTTTCAACGGTGTATTTAAAAGCAAAAAACGGTCAACAAGCTATCGCGAACATTCACCAGATAAAACCATATTAAAGTCGTACGGATTTTCCAATTTTAAAAGAATTATTGCAGGTTCCTGAAGCAGCACCAAGAGCTGTAATTTCATCATCACCGAACAAGGATTCCTTTAACAACAAAACGAAGGGCAGCTAACACTGAAGAACGCATAGCGAAACGAAGAAACCTGCAACAAGAAAAAAACTCTGGCAGAACGAGAAGTACTAAAGACATGAAAGTTCCCCTTCAGTAAGAGCAAACCTCCGCCAGAACGAGGAGTAATAAAGACACGAAAGTTCCCTTTCAACAGGAGTCAGAGCCTAGAAGACAACGAAAAAGTCTTCTGAAACAAAAGCCAAAGCGCCGAACCACAGAACCGATGCCAGAAAAAGATGCCAGAAGAAGATGCCAACCAGAAGCTAGATTCAAAAGAAAGCAACCAGATGAAATGATGTCTACTCATTCCCAGGAACCAAGAAGGAGCAAGAGACTCTTCAAAGATCCAGAAGCAAGGTCGCCAAAGTACAGCACAAAGCTAAAATTGAATTTCCAAAATCCACAGCCCCCCCCCGAAAAGCGTCCCGTTTCAACGACCGAGGAATTAAAAGAAAAGAAGGTCCGGACCAGGATACCAGCCGCCCACGAAGAGTCAAAATCCAAAGTTTAACATCGCCAACGTTTTAAGACTTCTGCGCAAGAAGAATGGAGGAGTATAGAAACCAAAAAAAAAGATAAGTGAAAATTTCCTTGTTTGATAGTTTGTATTGAAAGTTTGATTTATGTCATGTGTTTAAAGTTGCTAAGTTCTGTTCAATACGAGAATGTAATGCTAACTATTTGCTAAATAGAAAAGAATTTAAATTCGAAAGTTTGCGAAAAATTTATTTTGTAAATACTTTTAGAATTCTCAAGTTCCGAGAAACTAAATTCTGAATTGTTTAGTCGAAAGACTTCAATGGTGTTAATTTAAACTTTGTAGGCAAGCATTGTGAGTTTGGCATAGCAACTAAAACTAATGATGTAAAATGAATTTTAAAGCATCATGTGTTACAATGTTCTATTGAATTTGAAATGTTAATGTTAACATTCAAACTTTTGTAAAAGTTAAACGAATGTGTTTTGGTCAAGCACGGATGCAAATATCGTTATGTAAAAGATGAATGGTATGAAAGTATAAATTGAATGTGCTTAAAGTTAGGCTCTCCAGGCTTCACTTAAGAATTTTAAATTTAAGCTCTATTTTAGGACATTAGGTCTAGTTTTGTGGTTAAGGAATTTTCTAAGGTCTGGAAAGTCGAGTTTATAACAAATCATAGCGACTGGATAGTGGTAGCTGGTCGTCGCGATAGCACAACAAAAAAACCTCGTCTCACTCAGAACAATTTCTGGAGAGCATGGGGTAAGAACAATTTAGTTCGTGTGAATGAAAACGATTCAGGGCCAAAATAATTTCAACGAAGAGTATTGGTAACAAAATCGAATTTGTATGAAAGACATTACTAATACTTTTACCTTCCAGATTAGTTGGAAGGACCAGACTGAACCTAGATGAAAAAGATGAAGTAGATGTGTGTAATCAAATGCAAATTGTAAATCTGTTATATTTTTCTTAGTTAGTATAGCTTTAGAAATTGTTGTAAAGTTGGCCCTAATCAGGAATTTAATGACGGAAGTCATTCCAAAGAAAACGAAGTTGCTAGAAGTTTAAACTTTTGATACTAAGGACTTCTAGAATATAACTTACTCTTAAACAAGGTCTTTTAAGACCTTTATTTGCGAGTAATTCAATTCTGGTGGGGAGAGATGTAAGGTTTATAATGCGTTTTCTAACAGTTATTTTAAGTTTTGTATCTTTCCTATCTTATTCTAATTTCAGCTTCCTATTTCCTGCCAGAATGTGAATTCATAAATGCAGTTAATGCAAATGAGAATGAGTACTATTTAAGTCGTGACTTACCGACTTCAAGAGGGAAAGTCTGATTTTCCGACTAGCGCGCGTTTGCCTTCTGGCCACATCTCTCTTAGCTGTTACTACGCTCGGCCCATATTTAGGCCCTTGCTAGGCTTCGCCGATTCAATTAATACTTAGGGACCAACTAGTTAGATTCTGATAGCTTCGGCTATATTATTTAAGAGCTTTAGTTAAGTTAATTTTAGTTCAAATTATTAGTATTTAAGTTCAAGCCCGAGTGGCGGCTTTATTGTAAAGTTCCAAACCGGAACTGATTGTAAATATGTTGAACAATAAAGGGTTTGAAACCCTTCTCAAGTCTCACCTTGTTCTGTTCACACTTAAGCGATTATTCGCTTGTCAAGCGTTCGTGGAGATTCTTAGTCAGAACTACAGATTTAAAGAGTTGAACCCTGCAACGTAATAAAAAAAGTAGTGTGAATTTAAAGTGTTATTTATTGATAGAAACATGTATTCATAAGATTCCTTCCGGCTGACTGGAAGGAGATGACAGAAGGAAAGCTAAAAGATGAGGAAGCAAGTTCAGTCGAACAATGACGGAAAGATGTCTTTCTGTTACAATTTGAGCTTTAGTATTTCTTTGTAAACGGGGTCCAGGGCCTGTTAGTTGTAGAATTTATCAGTTTGTAACAGGTCTTTAAGCACCTTTACCGAAGTCTGCTAAAACCTGGCATGGGCAACTGTGGTTGGTGGTTAACTGGTTATTTATATTAAATAACCAGTTAAATTTAATTTGAAGTCCTTTCCTATAAGCCTTCATTCCCCTAATTGTCAGTTCCAGAATATTTAAATTTGGTAGAGCGTCAAAGAATGCACATTCTACCAGTGGGAGAAAAAGTTTGAATATTAAGTTCTAGAAGGGAAAAATAGAGAGTCTGGAAAAACTCTGTGTGTGTCGTAGCGCGAGTTCAGCTTAGAAGTTATTGCTGGTTAAAAGTGGTGTAACAGCTATTACTTTGTTGCCACTAAATTTATCAACGTTGTGTTAGGAAACAGGATAGTCTGAGCCCTGTAGCGCAATTCCGCTACTTATTTATTTCTTCAAATTTTGAGTTTGGTCCTTACTGTTTCAGTTACCGTTCAAGCAGAGGCGTAGTGTGTTAACGTCGAGTTGATGCATTGTAAATAATTTAAAGAGTGTAATAAAAGGTACTTTTAACCCATCTTCTGTGCAGTAACTACTCTCCAGATTTCACACAAGAGATAGATAGTAAATCTTACAAACTCAAATACCCGAGACTATCCCAGAATCAGAAATTTGTAATAGCGAAATTCCGCAAAATGTAAAGGTAACTCGCAGAAGCGTATGCACTTATGAACTGCTATTGACTTTTTCCTAGACTTTGATAATTGTAATGTCATATAAGAGTTTATTGTTTTATTATGTTATATTCCCGCGTTTATAGTTCTTAGTTCAGTTTCATGTCATGTTTTAAAATTTATGTCTATTATATATGTATACATTTTCATTGCTTCATTTGCATTGCTTTAAGGCAAACTTGCCTGCAATGCAAAGTGTGGGAGGATATTGCTTCTGAGTAAGGATCAGTTAAGTTACGTTACTGAAATACTGAATGTTTTTCATCATTAAGATGTACGGATCATTTGATCATTATACTAAACTTTACATGTAAATAGTCCCATTTATCTGTATGTGTGAGTAAAATAAAATAAATTGGATATTAAACGAAGTTTGATTTCGAGTCAAAACACATGCGTATATGTAAAATATAAAATACCTAATATATAAAATATAAAATCTAGCTTTCAAATAATAAATTAATAGCTCTTTAACTTCCGTTTCATTCTAAAAGTAATAAATTTTTCTCCCTGCAGTTCTGGTGCGTGGTTACCGATGAAATCTGAATCCAAAATCCTGTACATTAAAGTATCATGTGATCTGCAATGGAATTCGTATGTCAAATCTACGATAATGTGTAAAATATATGCCATTGCGAAAAGATATGCCTGACGATATCTAATTGCTATTATTGCTTATCCAACGAAGACCTCATCCGTGGCCGATATATTGCGCCTCGCCTGATCAACTTCTTCTACTGAAGACTTTGCACTTTTATTATAAGTGCACAGTAACGTTTTCCATTTTTATAGAATTTAAAGAACTTTTACAGGTCCTTAGGGGAATGATAAACATGTAGTGGTAAAAGCCTTCGGGTCGAACACAGCTGAACGAATGATGATCTCAGAAAAGAAGAAGAAGAAGCTTAATTTGTCGCAACTCTCTCTCCTTCTCTTCGCCCTTCTCTTCTGCTGTTTTCCGCTGGGTCGCTATACGCAAATATATATAATTCTTTATCAACTACAAAAATTATTAATTAATGAGTATAACTCAATTATTGATCTCGCTTCTGCGCGTGGTGTTTAACACCTTTAATTTAAACTTATACTGTTAATGGCCATTGGCATAATATTTATGTACTGGTTATAACTCTTCAGTAGTTGACTGCCAGCAGCAAAATCAGGATCCAAGATCCAAGCTATACGCAAAGTTTCTTTCCTAAATTTAGTCCATTCTTTAAGAAATGTGAGCTGAATAAAATTGTGGGATGCATAGTGCAACCACTGATGAATTTTTCAAGAATAAAATTATTTGTGGAATTTACCGTTATGTGTGTTCTTCGAATGTCATCTTGCTAACTACGTAGCAAAGGCTTTAAGAAAAAATTTTGAGAAATATGAAAACAGCCTTTTGGCAACAGATGGCGCTGACCGTTGCACTGGATTTCTGACGTCAGACTTACGGGTTGCCAACTTTGGCAAGATTCTCGCCGTGGTGAAAATGGAATTTTTTGCCAAAGAGAGTTGACGCTAATGACCGTGGTAACCATAGCAACACGGCATTAGGATTTAAATAACACAAACCCTTAAGCTATAAACACCATCTGGAATACTGGAGAACGGAAAAAGACTTCCTAAGGGGTCTATAGGCATTTTCAAAGCAGAATGGATATACATTCAGTGATCGTCTTAGAAAATAGTGCCATTCACTTGTGCTATGTTAAGCGCTGTAATGAATTAATACTTTCTATTCGTTCATTTCCTTCTGTAGATTTATAGTAAATTTAATTTGCAAGATTTAAAAACGCTAATTCGCTTTTCGATAAACGCTAGGATAACAATTATTAGTAATCAAAGCTATCTTTTTTTTGTTTGTTTTGTGTTTATTGTCCCTGTGTTGCATTGGTAATATTTTTATTCTTGTCTTATTTAGGAATTTTGATTTGCCTATTCAGCATCGGACATAAATTTTTATCACATTAAAAGTAGTAAGAGCGGTAAAATAAAAATACAGCTCAACCCTTTTACAGTCAAAATTTTGTGTGATAACTTCAAACGACCGCCTCTTAAAATGACCAGTCTTTCTAAAAATATACATGAAACATTGCTTTAAATATCTTTGCGTTTAAACAATCGTACTCACAGAAAACCAAATCTTTTGGACATGTTGAGGATTGTCTTAGAAAGGCTATATTCTATTCTGTAAATTTCTTCAATTTAAATGATAAATCAGAGATTGAAAGCGAAATAATCGGCATAGCTAGAACATTTGCCGCGCGTGGCCGACCTCGAGTGTGTCCGCCTAGACAGTCTTTGAATTCGTCTCTCTTTTTGGTATAAGCAAATGATTGAATGTAAAAATGACATGAAGGAAATAAATTAAAAAAAAATCTACTTCTGAAAAAATTTTTAATTCTATCATTTTAAAATTGTATTATTATTATTATATTTGTTTGCAAAGCCACCTATTCACAGAGTACTACGCGGATAGTACAGAACTATTTCTTAAATGCAAAATTAATCATTTGTAGTTCTAAAATGATTTTTATTTAAAAACTCTTTATCACAACTAGAAACACAGCAATTGTGAGAAAAATTCTCGGCAGTATTACATTATCTGAAGAGCTGTATTTTAGAACAAATAGCAAAACGTCCACAGGACCCACCTTCTACATTTCTGTTTCGTTTTCTTTAGCAATAATAATGAAAATAAAACTTTGAAACACTTCTCTCTAACTGAGGGAATTCTTCCTTATTAACCTTTTGATGGTCCTCAACGAGCTCAGCTTATATTCCAGTTACGGACCGCAGTGGGTTCAAACAAATGCAGCTCGTATTACAAATTTACGTCTGACAATTACCGCTCGTATTTGGAAAGAAAGAATTGCTTAATCTCGCTCCCGTCCCTTATAGGTTACACCAAGATCACAATTTAGTTGATATTCGCAATTTTCAAGCTTTGAATGAACAAAAATGGTATAAGAGTGCGTAACTGTTGAAATCTCGCGGTGATTTCTTTGGGATACTGATCTACAGATAAATCTATTTTTCTTCTGAAATCAATTCCATACGGTAATTCAGAATCGTATTGTTCTTTATTTGCCTGAACGATCCACAGGACTTAATTTTATCTATTATTTCACATGAAATTGGCGCCTCCAAATTATTTCGTCCGTGGGGGACCAGCCCCCCTTTAGCTACGCTACTGAATCTGACATCCAGTGGCGGCTCGTGGCTAAAATTAGTTGTTGTGCTGTTCCAAAAATATTTAACCTTTGTTTTAAACCTGTGTAAAGGGAAACAAACATGTATAAAAAGAAAATTTATGTTGAAACTTCCATGAAATTTTACAAAAGAAAAATTAAATATTTCTTAATTACTTTAACTTAAATTGTTACAGTTCAAGCTTTACCTATTCATTTAAAAATGAAATCCATTCTTCTTGTTTTAATTTGCGTGAAGAGATCAATAATTTTCTCCTTGATCTCTGGATGACAACTGAGGAAATTTTTCTATATTGAAAGCATTGCAAGCGCATGAAAACGAAAGCTCTTGAAGTTCACTTACATTCACAGAATTTATTACTTGAGGATGCAAGGACATGGTTAAAGTTTTCTGTAAAATAAAAGAACCGAAAAAAAATGAATCAAATAGAATAGCTGAAAAATAATCTAACCAAGAATATGGTGTATGATTTTTAAACACAGCACACGCGGAGTAAAAAAAAAGAAACAGCTCCCATCGACACTCCAGATTCGGCAGTGCAAAAGTGACAGTGCTCTCTCCCTCTCAGCCTCGTACGCTGCTTCCTAAGAGCGCATGCGCAGAACAGCCAAATACCACACGCGCGGAGTAAGAAATAATCACGTTTCCAGAACTTCGGCACTGCAAGAGCGACAGTGCTGTTTTATCTCCCTGGCTCGAGTGCTGCTTTCTGTGAGCGCTTGCGCAGAACAGCCTTGTGAAGCACAGTTCCATACAAAAACTTTCGTACCTTTTTCATAAACTGGAGGATGGCTACTGACATTAAGTTTAAGGATTATATATTGTAAAAGTATAAAGAAAGAATTAAAGAAAAAAGGGCTCATTATATTAAATATTAAAAATAATAATAACTGGAAACAGGGGGTGCTGCAGTTCCACAGTGCTTATTACGAGCCGCCACTGCTGACATCACATGAATTAAAGAAAGGAAGATGAAATTTTCGTTTATTATTAAAAGCCTTAATTAACTTTATAAGAAAAATATAAAGAAAATGGATGCAAATTATCTAAATAAAAATGTGTGTCTGTAAATTGTAAGACATGTGAATATATTGTAAATTTAAGTTTTAATTTCTGCATTTCAGCTCTTACAAGCGCTTGGAAGTAGGTCTTACTACTTTTACTTGAATAGGAAAATTAAAACTCAATTCTTTTGAGAATAGGAAACGTTGCTAAGCCACGTGCTGTAATACCTATGATAAGGAACTAGCTGACCAATTATCTATTGATATGCAATATGCATCAACTTATGTACCATAAAGAATATAAATAGCAGTGTTGTAAATCATGCATTATCTTCAAATTTTTAACCGTATTCAAACTATTGTTCAGATTCAACAACAGCCTACTGTAATATTGCTATAAACAGCTAGATCAACTATATTTCATATCGCGGCAAATGAGTTGTCTATATGAGAGTTTTTCGTGGTTCCCCTCCCCAAGAAAAGATGTATACTTTTATAGCTTATACCATGTAAAAATGCAACCAGGATCTCTCGTAGCGAAGCTGGTAACATTAGCAAAATTGGACTGGTTTTTATGGATGGAAAAAAAGGGGGGAGTAAAAAATGTATGATATTATGTTTCGTATATGATACTTTTTGTAAGTATAAATCAGAAAACTCATTTGCAAAATTGCCAGGAAATTTCCCCAGGTGTCTAGAATTTTTACATTTTCAACTTTTCGGCAAACAACTTCAGTTATTGCATCAACTTCTCCACAATTGGATAAATCTCCGATTTCTGTGCATGAAACAACCTTTTTTCATGATCGACTTGTTAGGAGTAAGTGTTCTGTGCATGTTCTTGGCAAACATCTTAAAGTAACTCCTTTAAGTCCTTAAATCCTGATCTGGAACAGGGAGCTGAATACAGCTATGTTCTGGTTGTAGATACTATGGTTAAGAATAACTGCACTTGAAAGGGATTTAAAATCCTCTTTTATTAAATCAATATTATTTACAAATCACTTCCCAACTCGGGAGGGATACAGAAAGTAAAAGACCACACTTGGGTCTAAATGAACAATCAGATAAATTAAACTAAA
>KK114493.1:56052-105481 GCA_000611955.2 Stegodyphus mimosarum
TGAACTGGATATAACGTGAAGTGGGAGTGTAGCTTTTCCAGGAAATTAATTTCGAGTCTTGCCGTCAAAACGTGCCGCTGGCTTCATGGCTGCTCGCATGGTTTGTACGATGTAGCCAAATCCTTCTAGGCCAGGAGGTGCTATCTCAGGATTCTGGACAGGTACAGCAGGTATCTCAGGTTCGTCTTCTCGTCTTTCAGGCCATTCTCTTATTTTTCTTCGGGCGCCAGTGTCAGGACTGAGTGTTCTGTGCTTGTTCTTGGCAAACATCTTAAAGTAACTCCTTAAAGTCCTTAAGTCCTGATCTGGAACAGGGAGCTGAATACAGCTATGTTCTGGTTGTAGATACTATGGTTAAGAATAACTGCACTTGAAAGGGATTTAAAATCCTCTTTTATTAAATCAATATTATTTACAAATCACTTCCCAACTCGGTAGGGATACAGAAAGTAAAAGACCACACTTGGGTCTAAAAACAACTAAAGCTAAATAGAAATTAAATTGATCTTTGCTCACAGAGCTCTTCGCGGAGTTGGCCTCTAACTAAATTGTGCGTAGCAAGAATTACTAATACTAGCGCACTTGGATTTATTTCAATAAGCAATCACGTCATTATGGCTTATAATTTATCTGCTAGCTAGTCAGGCGAACGTCGAACAGAATGACCGTGATCTGAGACTAAAAGCTCTCTTCCTACTGAGAGGTTTCTACCTCTGGTTTAAATAGTACTTGGCTCTACTTCAAATTAGCATACGCTGAAAACGCGCGCTTCTTCTGACGGGAAGTTGAAACTGAGAAGAGATAGATTTAAATTAAAATAAAACTTTGTTAGTTTAACTAAAACCTTACAGACTTTAAGTATGTTTGGTTTTTTACATACTCTCGCGCATAGTTGAGTGTGCGTGCGTGGGTACGCATAGATAAAATCCGCAAACCGGATAATGTGCACGTGCATAATCAAGAGAATACTGTATATTTTTTAACAATTTTTTTGATTTGAAAGCTAGTTTTTATTAATTTAAGCGATCTTTTAACTCGTGAAACAAAATACAATGAACGTTTAAAAAAATTAATTAAGATTTTTTTATCTTTCATATAACCAATGCATAATAATCTTTTAGTGATATAAGCTATCTCAGATTTCCTTTACCCACTATTTTATATAGAATAATTGAACAAACTTGAAATATAAAGTATCGGAAAAGACACTGAAATTACAATTTTTGTGACATTACTAATTAGCATCAACTTATAAAAAATATTTTAAGGTTTATTTACCTATTTGTTTTATTTCCCGTATTATTACCATTAAAATTTTCCCCGTGAAAACCTATTTCGGTAAAAATAAAGTTTAATTTATTAAAATACTTCAAAATACTCTTCCTAGAAGCACAACCTGAAAATCTGTTCTGATGACAATCCACCGTTTTTCATAAAGCTGCGGCAACTTTATAACGATTTATCTAAAAGTGCAGATACTTATCCAGAGTCCCCGTTTTTCATAAAGATTCCGAAGATTTATATAATACCTTGTTTTAATAAATGAATCAGTAACTGAAATGAAAATCGAACTTGCATAAGGATGCCGATAATCAGTTTCAAGGGAGAAACTGATTTTCAGTTTGTGTACATTACCCCCTGTTGCGGCTGAAGGCATCCCAATTTGATTGCCTCTTCGTCTCATGATAAAGTTCATTGAATTACCTCAAAAAAATTATAGTTAAGCGTTCTAATCGTTACACAGCGTGAGATTGTTCCCGTCACTAAAGAAACTTTAAATATATTTCCCCAAAAGCTCATTCTTCGAAAAATAGCGAGCTATTTTTTTTTTAGTTTTTAGAAATTTATTATGCTTTAATTCACAATGATTTATGCATTTTTTATCCTGTAAAATAAAATGAATTTTAAAATAAGCATTTCATGTAATAACAAAAAACATGTAGAACTATGAGACGCAAGTTTTCAAATTTTTTCACGGTATGCACCTTAAAATATATTAATTTAACGGTAAATAAAAAATATTGTACTCAGAAAAAAAAATGAAAACTAGCAGACCCATGAGTAGCCGAGAGATTAAGCCGCTGATATACTGGGAGTTCGATCCCAGGCGAATGGGTTAACTGCAAGGTTGGTTTTCAGGGTTTTCCTCTTCTGTTAGGTGAATACGAGCCACTTTCCCTTAGAAAGTCCTCCACAAAGGCATCTCTCCTACTAGGCAGATAGCCCTTACGTGCTTTTCTATATCTGTAAAACCTAACCTGAAAACTAGCAACAAAAGAGAATATAGTATGATAGCTCCTTACACAAATATCTCATTATTTTATAATCGTTCGGAAGTACCATACAAAATATTCTGCGCCAATGAAATTATTAGAATGTATTTTATTTTAATACTAACGAAAATGATGGTTGAAAATAATACGGCATTTCAAAAGGAAGAACTTTTGAAAATAACTCTTTATCTAAAGAAAATGATTTTTAATCCTGTGTTCAATCGAAAACTTGTTCCAAATGCATTGTGCAGGACCCTCACAAAAGTCAGTAAACGTATACAACTTGTGGCCCCAACAAAAGTTCATTTATTCGTTCATTTCCCCCCTTTTCCAAATTTGTCTCCCTGTGATTTTCTCTCATCGCGACAAATTTCGGTTTCAAAAATTAAAACTATCTGCTGAAGGAGTCTTTATTTTGATAATGAACGGATTAAAGAACTGAAACATATGTGTTTAGGGAAAAAAAAGTATCTGTGAGAACCTTCCGTCCGTTATCTAATCACGAACTTCCACGCAAGAGATTTGTATTTCGAATAATAATCATCAATGTAAGTTCTCAGTATTGATGCTTTGCTTGTTAATTGCTCCGGGATAATTTTTATGTTATGTGCTTTTTCCATGTTAATTGCCAAATTTTTACTCAAAGTCATTTTTACTCATTAAAGATAATTACTTCTCAAAGAATTCTCGACCAACTTATAAATCGTTTTCTATCATTCACCGCAATCTTTTCGATACTATAAAGAACTTAAATATATCTCAAAAGCAGTTTGTCTTTTCAACTTAAAATTCTGGGCCTATTAATCTCCTTAAGATTCTTATCATAAACGTCGTCTGGAATTGAATCCTAGGAATGAACTTGCTTCATTATCGCATCGAAAACGGCGATCGCTGCTGGTGTCCTGGAATGTGCTTCGTAGTAATTATGGTGTTCCGGGTCTGCCGCTGTAGTCCACTTTGGACTTTTGACCGGATATGATTGTCTTAGTACCTATTTATTTCGATTTTAACTGAATAATTCCCCTGAATACGCGATGTATGACTTCAGCAAAGGCGTGACTGATGCTTATCTTGGCGAGTGTTCTGCACTAAATAATTTTTATTATTTTGTTAAAATTATTGGAGAGTTCGTCGCCTAATGATCTGATAGTTAATGGTCTGGCATTTGTTTAATAATTTAAACAATGTTTTAGACCCATTCCCTGCAAACGGTAAACTAGCTGAAAATTAATAGATCGACCATTGTTCAAATCCTCCAAGACGTTCCTGCATGGGAGTTTTTGTGATTTTCCTCATGCGTAATGTGGGTACAAGCCATTTTCATTTAGAAAGCCTTCCAAGAAGGCATTCCTTTCTTCAAGCAAACAGCTTTCGTATGCTTTTCCGTAACCAAAATAATCCAGTCCAAAGCAAAGCTACAAACGGAACAAGAAACAGTTTCAATTAAATATACCAGGGTTTTATTGGGATTACAAATTGCTCCTGTTAGCTTTTTGTTATTATGACAATATATATTTTATATATGTTTTTCAGCCTTCATCATGTCATCATCAATTACTCCAAATCCATGAAGCCGTAAAACGCTACAATATCTTGAAAAATTGATGATTATACACTCACGTTTGTGAAAATTGCAACACCAAGAAGGAATCGTCATAATTGAATGCAATTTAATACACAGTTGAGTGGTAGTGGTACAAATAAATGATTAAATGTTCAAAGCAAACAAACAAGAACAAGAGATCAGAATCAGTATTTTGTGTGGCCACCACGCGCCGCAATAAGTGCTGCTACACGACGTGGCATGGAGTCAAACAAAGTTTGAATGTCTGACTGAGGAAGAGCATTCCATATCGTTTGTACGCGTACCCAAAGTTCGTCTGCAGACGCAACAGGACGAGGATCACGAGCAAGACGCCGACCAATGACATCCCACACATGTTCAATTGGCGACATATCCGGGGAACACGCAGGCCAAGGAAGAAGCTGTACCTGCTGCGCTGCAAAGAAGGATTTAACAATCCGAGCAGTATGAGGGCGGGCATTGTCCTGTTGAAATACAGCGCCTGGCAAGCTTTGAAGGAAGGGAACAGCTTCGGGCTGTAGAACTTCACGGATATACCGGTTGCTGTTCAGATTGCCCACAATTCGTAGCAATTGAGATCGTCTATGATATGCTATGGCGCCCCAGACCATAACTCCGGGTGTTCGTCCACTGTGGCGTTCGATAATGCACTCCGGAAGGTGGCGTTCACCGGCATAGCGTCTGACACGAATGCGGCCATCATGGTACCACAAATTAAAGCGGGATTCGTCAGAAAACACGACATGCTGCCAATCAGCACGCCAGTCTCTATGCTGATTGGCCCATTGTAGCCGCAGGCGGCGATGGTCGTGCGTTAGGGGGATCCTGTATAAAGGAGTCCGTGCGCGCAGTCCACACTGCAGCAGACGTCTACGAATTGATGAAGCACACAATGAAACACCTGTAGCTATTGACCACAGTGCTGCCAATTGTCTAGAGGAAGCTGTACGGTCCGTCCGCGCCATGCGGACCAGGTGTCTATCATCGCGAGCTGACGTCACATTTCGGGGTCCACTCCCGGATTTCCGAGTTGTCCGACACTCGTCCGTCCACTGCTTCCAAACGCGCATCACTGTGCTGCTGTTACGCTGCACACGAGAGGCTACTGCACGATACGACAATCCAGCTTCACGAAGGCCGATGATTCTCCCTCGTTCAAACTCTGTAAGTTGTTCAAATCTCGCTCTCTTTCGTCGACGAGGCATAAGTACAGATTGAGTTAACGTTTACCACTAGCAGATAACCACCGATAACCATACACGCCTCGCTACAGCCGTCTATTTATTCGGATCCATCAGCCGTTCAGAGGGCGCTGCTCAGCATACGCATGCGCTACGGATTTGCAATTCTAATCATTTGCATATCATGCGCTACTTTGCATTTCCTGAAAATTTCAGCTCACTCGCGTAAGTCCTTCATGGTGTTGCAATTTTCACAAACGTGAGTGTATATAAAAATACTGTTCACCCGCATTTACGCTAATACATACAAAGACAAGTCGAAATGATCATTGAAATAAATGTTTATCTAGATAAAGACCTTTCATCTGCTTTACCATTAGCATTTGATGATTTACAATCAAAGAGCTGATAAAACATACAAAATATCTGCAAAGTAAAGTTATTACCCCTTCTTTGAATTCTTCCGCAAGACCCGCTTTATTACTGAGCGAATTTTCGCAAATTTTAAGAATTTTTCTTAATTTTACAACATAATAAATAAAAAAATCACGAATTTTCCTGATTTCTGTTGAAGTTTAGAGATGGTTTCCAATGTTTAAATGCTTAAATATTTTCCGGCATCTTGAACAATCCATTTTTGACTACAAACTTACATGATAGCAGATTAGCTCACTGACGACCGAGGTGCCGTTGGGCCATCTGTTATCACTGATCACTGGTAGTTCGACCGTGGTTCGAACAGCAGCGAATGGCATGGGTGATTTCGTGATTTTCCCCATGTATAAGCCAGTTTCACTTCGAAAGTTCTCAACGAGGGCATCCCTCCATTTACGCAGATAGCCCTTGTGGGCTTTGCCGTAATTAAATAAATAACCAAACCAGTGATAATAACAGATACCAAATAAAAAAGATCTATGTGGCGTATAATGTATTAAATTATACTATCATCTGAAATCAATATTTATTAAATTATACAATCATCTTAAATCAAGAATAGCCTGAAACGGTTCCGTTAACACTGGCAAAATTGTTTCAAAATAAATATAACTTAATGCGTCGTTATGTAACAGGTTCTTTGAAAGAAAATATAAGTGACAATCCTCGGCTGCGAAATATTAGCGGAATTTCACGATTTATCTCTCGAGATGTTTCCTAATTTTCAATTATGCCATCCTTCCCGCTATGAAATAACTTATACTATGTGATGCATAAAATAATATTGAAATATTCAAATGTCATATGGCAAGAATTATTGAAGAGGCAAAATTTGCTTTAACGAATTCTTATATGAAATAACACACTATCCCTAAGACTATCTGAAGACTATTTTAAATCCGTTTTAGTTATGTTTAATTTCAACGCATTCAATGAAGTGCTGATCTAATATATAATGAGATTATTCAAAAAATGTAAGTATAATTTACACGCATTCTTTTTCTAAGATTAAGTTCTATAAATTAGCTCAAGTAAATATTAGTGCTGCATTCAAGATTTTAAGTAGAATGGTTCAAAATTGGTAACTGAGTTTTAAAGATATCCCTAACACTCTAAAAAATATTGAATCAGCTTTCCACGTTCTCGCATAACCCTTAGTTGAAAATTTATTAGTATTATTAGTTAAATAATTAATCATTTGAATTACATTTAGCGGAGAGCGAAACATTGCTCCTGAGAAATTTTTCACTGAATGCACCGACTCCTTATGGTTTCCAGACTCTACAGATGGCTGTTGAAAACTTTCAACGTTTTGTCCTCCTAAATTGCTTGAGACAGGAGGATAGCTACATCCAATTCAACTCTGCAGACGACACAAAGGCGAGAAAAAATTCGCCAAGTTTCCTACTTGGCGAAAGATGCAGTGACGTAATTAAAATCTCTAGGTTTGTAGCCTTTTTAAATATAATCGATGAATATGCCCGTTTTGTGCTGTAGAAATAACATTTTAATGAATGAATTGAGTCATGGGGAATCTGTAAATGTTACTTCGTTTCCTGAGGTAAAAAATTAACCACTTTAACAGAAGAATTAAATGTTACCTCCAAAAGGAAAATTGAGTATCTGCCCAAACGGAGTTGTGGCGTCCCCTATTTTTCACTATTGATACTAATCGAAAACACGCTAAAAAAACAAAAGTGATATTCGGCAAATATTTATTAATAAGATGATAAAGTATGCCATTTTTTTAACTCAGCAGTATTTTAAGGATGTATTCTATGTATTAGAAGACTTTTGCAGTACTTCACTGCATTTCTTTTATGTGATAATAGGCCGCTAAATTTGCTTATGTTGAAAGAATAGGCAGACATTTGTCAACAAACCGCCTTAAGTTATGATGCAGTCCTCTGTAACGCCAATCCGTTGCAACTTCTACCAAGTTGTCCTATTTCAATAATAACGCAGTTTTATTACATCGCATGGAGCAGGTTTATTACATCATGGAAACAAAGTAAGTTTTATTAGATATATAAAATCAATAAATATCTTATAGAAAGAAGGAAGTATGTATTATCTAAAATAAAAAAATACACTCATAAAACAGATAAAATTTCGCTGTAGCTTATAATTTGGTTGGATTCTTATAGCATTAAGAAAAGATAATCGTTTCCTAAAGTAATCTAATAATGTTACATGATAATAATGAATAGTAATAAAATGAATGTCGGAGAATGAACAGCATATGTTATTGGTCTTGACAATAAAAAATATAAAAAAGTTTTCTCGATATTTAAGTATTTATGTAGGCCATCTACTGTAATTGGAGTACTTACTCGCTCACATGAATGAATTCCAAAGTTGTCATAGTGATGAGAAAATGCATGAAGAAATTCTCTTAACGAGAAATCAGGCAGTCCGAGAAGAAAGAAGCGTCTTGCTTTGGTACAGGTAAGGCCAAGTTTAGATTAGAATAAATAGTTCTAATTCAAAATAGCGTTATCTAGATGTAAGCAGGAATTTAAATCGGGATCAAGTAGCCGGCGTTTATATATGAAAAAAAAGTGAGGTAACTTGAAATTTCAAATTTTCTTTCTAAATAAAAATATTTTTATTAAAAAGAAATGTGTTATTTTTGACCTCTACAGATTAAGCGTTTTTTAATTTTGCATATAATAAGACAATATTTGTTTCTTGTTCATCTCTGCTCATTGTAAATATCGCAAAGTGTAGCAGAAGAGTATCGCCATCTTGCGGTCAGTAGAAATTTCACGGAGGACAGAGAAAACACAAAGGAATATTTTCACATTGACCAGCTCTTGGTCTTTCGCTGACAAAGTTGTTGGTCGCGCGAAACTTTAACGTTATTTTTCTTCGATTTTGTGAATTGACAGTAAAATTCATTTTAACCGGAGGATTAACTAGGTATATTTTTCAAAAATGTATTTTTAAAAGTACTGCTATTTTTTAAATGTGGGGATAACGAGTTTTTATTTATTAGCATATTAATAAGGGTGTTCTTAGTCGCCATATACATATTTAATTTTACTGTGCAAGTTTTTAATAATTTTAGTGGGATTTATGCATTATATTAGCAATTGTATTTCTTTAGTTTTTATTTGCAAGTTTCTTTTATTAATATTATGTTCACGAATCTCTGATTTGTAATACACCGATAAGGTTTGGCTAGTAAAACCAAATCGTAATCCCGAAGTATATCAGTAGCATGTGTTATGAATCCGGTATCTGGAGGGAAAAATAATTATTCATTCTTGCTTATTTGCGCCTCTAATTCTTGTTTGTTATTCCTGAATTTTTTTATTATTATTTGTTTTTTCCTTGTAGAAAATAACTTTCAAAATAAATTCTTGCGTGGGAAATTTAAATAAAGATAAGCCTTTTATTAAGGCTCTTCTTTATTAAGCATTATATTTATTGCACATAATAAGAGAAGTAAATTATAAAAAACACAAATATAAATCAAATTGGAACACGGGGCTAAGAAAGTTGCAGACAGGGTGGAAAAAAGAGTAGAGTTCGAACTCACTACCCCATAAAGTCAAATCCTGCCATTGTCAGCTTTACCATTACGCTTTCATCACACGGACATGATTAGCACTTTTAGCTTATATACTTCATCAAGTACATGAATTCTTAAAACTAAATTTTTGGCCCTATTTCAGTGTGCTATCGTGTAAAAAATTCACCAGATTTTGTTCTTCAGCTTCGATGGCATTTCTTACAAAAACATAGATTTAAAGTGTCATTCCGCTTGAAGTTGTGTTTACGAATATGTGTTAGCCAAAAAGGTATATTTATAAATAGAGAAATACAATTTAACATACTTTTTACTGCAGTAGAATATTTAAAATGCTATCAAATTTAATTTATCAGTAATATTATTAGTTTTTATCTGCTCCAAAAAGAAAAAAAAAAATATGTGTTATCTGATTTGATATAGTCAGATGTTCATTTTCATTAAAAGTAATTGTGTATGCAGAACTAGCAAATAATTGTCAGGACAAATTTTGCTATTTTATGGGCTTGGAATTATACTTTTTGTACTCGATTTTCTTGATAGTAATCACTGCTCTCTGTGAACTAGTACTTTAGTGCAGTTATCTTCTTTTTCTTTCTTTTTTTTTTAACTAAATTCAGTTCATTGCTGTCTTTTTTCTGTTTCTGTATGAAGATTTCTCGCTATAATTCAGAAATAAGTATTTTTTAGCAAAACATTCTTTCTCTGGGTGGGAATGCGCTTTAGCCCACTGCTTGGCGGCGATTGTTTTTTAATGAGCAATAAACGCGCCAACATGGGTAACTCCGTATATCCGCCAACATGGCTGACTGTTTGTACGTTGCCTACATTGTGCAATTCGCTGAAGTTCTTTTTAAGTTTAAAAGGAATGCTGTGCACATGGCATTTTCTTGTAATTTATTTTCGTTATTTTAGCTTATTTTGTTCATTTGTGTACGTTGCCTACATTGTGCAATTCGCAGATGTTTTTTTCAAGTTAAAACGGAACGGTATGTACATGGTATCGTTTGTAATTTTAATGCCCTTTTAAAAAAAATTCCTTCTTTCTTCGATGCCATTTTGGTTACGTTTTCGCGGAGCGTGTCGGGAAGGTTATGTAACGGCATAAAATGTGTAAGTATTACAACATAAAATGTAAATAATTAATTTAAACCTAACTCACAAATATTTTAATGATCATAATGTTCGTTTTGCATATTATTTTATTATCTTTTTGTGGCAACAGTTTCCATACTAATTTATGCTTTAGAATTCTATGTTTTGTTTACAATAGGTTTTCGCGGAGCGTGTCGAGAAGTATGCAATTGCAAAGACGTTTCGCAGAAACGCGCCGAATTGGCGATTTTCAAAACATTGCCAAGCAGTGGGCTAAAGCGCATTTTCACCTTTCCCTGATCCAGCATTTTATTTTTGTCACCATTATTTCTTGGTGACAACACCTGATTGTTCTTTTTTTACCGCTTGACCCCAACTCTTCCACACACATACGGATAAAAGTTGAACATCACTGAACTTCATCCATCTGTCGTCCATCATCGCACATCGACCAGATTGTAGATGTCAGTCAAAGTTAATTCGTTCGCAGATTGGAGAAACGCATATGCACTGCATTGGCAATACAGTAATGGAAACGGCCTTTATTATCACTTTTAAGGCCTGTCCACACCACTATGCTCGGAATGTAGACAAAGAAAGCGCATTTACGTTACTCGCGTAACAGCATCCAAACAAGTATGCTTACGAAGAGTGCGTTTAACCAATAGAATTATTTGGTGCAAAAAATCACACGACGGTGTAATATAGCATTAATATGCTGGAGACTTGAAAAAATGAGCAATGCCTTCTCAAGGACTCGAAGCTGGACCTCTCGAAATAAGCGCCAAGTGTGCTAACCATTACACCACGAAGGCATGCAGGAAGGAGGGCGAAAATACCTTACAAGTTGCCTCAAAATAGGGATGCCTTCGTACAGCTGTCATCTCATGTGTGAAACTCAACATAAAATGTATTGTAGTTCGAACTCTACTCTTGTCTATTCAGTTTTCCTTTGCTTACATTTTTGGGGAAATGCTTCCTATTCGGACGAATAGTTCCACATGAATTTATTTTGTTTTCATTTAATAAATAAATGTTTCTTTGAGATATACCATCTACATATTTCTCGCTCTTTAAATTTGACAATAATTTCGTCTATCACGAGTTCGTCTGCAGGGCTGTAAATTTGTTTATAAGCTGTTTTTAAATGATAAAAACTTTTAAAATTTTCTACAGTCTGTCATAATTCATAATTTTATCAGGTTTTTCCTTGTTGTTTTCAAAATGCAAAAATTTTAAAATCATTAAAAATCTGTCTTTTGATATTACTTTATGAAAAATTGGTGTGTCAAAATCATCCGTGGATCCATAACCCTGAATGCTATCTTTTTCAATATGTTCCAAAAAATTTCTAATCCAGAAAATTTCAGAAGCTCATCAGATGTAACTGGCGTCTAGTCGCTTTCATGCTTTCTTTTTCTGTTTATAATGAATTTAAAAAAATTAAATTTTAAACAATTCATCTGAAAATTATAATTACAAAAAATCAACAGCAGGATGAGTTTTCAAAAATTCAGTCTGTATACCAGGATTACCAGTAAAGGTCAATATGTTAGCTCTGTCATGCTCATTTGGTTGCCTCCATTGAAATAAATTATGAGAGTTGTTTTTGAAGTCATCGGCAACTTTTTCTTCATTAAAAGATTGACTAAAACATATTTCTTCTGTATATGAATAGTCTGAAACTGTATTGGCAAAAGTTTCCTCTTCTAAATCTCTTAACAACTTGTTAATTTTGTCCTGTCTAAGACCTTTGAAACAAGGTGCCATTATAAGAACTGAATAAGAGCACAAGAAAAGAAGTTAAACTGAAATTTCGAGAAAAATCTCTAATGTTTGAGAGAGAGATAGTATCTGTTTTATTTTCAAGTATATTGGTGTGAGACGAAACCTACGGTCTTCGCTAAAACGTAGCCAACCAGATAAGAAATGGCAAACAACGCACAGCCAGGGGCTGCTCTAGACCACCTTAAAAAATCTATTCTCACTTGTTGCAGTTTTTACAAAATTATCTTAGCAAATTTATATAATAAACAGTAGCAGAACTATACATTTTAAGAAAAAACACATTTTTATTATTTTAAATACAAATGTACAGAATATATATTGTCTGTGTTATTTTTAAATATACAGACTATAGTAATCGTTCTAAAATATTAAAGTTGTTAGAAATACGTATGTTCGATAACTAACTGTATCTCTTAAAAGAGATAACTGCTCATACAGTCCAAATTTTGGAGTTGTAGCTGCAGAGCCACTCCTATTTGCTGATTTTTGAGCCTTGCAGTAAACACTTTCATCGATATTTGAGAGTATTAACTGAAAATAAGCATATCATGATCATCAGTAAACATACGTTTTATATCACAAAAAATATAATATTAGCGAAAATACTCCTTGAAATATATGCAACAGACTTACCATCATATCCTATACTGTTTGCTATTTCTATGCAAATCAGTTCTTTTCTTTTTTTATTTCTGCAGTTCTTCAAGTTATGATCCCATAAAAGGGGCTGTTGATGAATTTTGTTAATTAGCAGTTGATCATTAAATGCAGTCGCCATGTTGAAAAGTGTACTGAAAACTTTCGGGCAGATCATGACATATGATGCTATTTCAGTCAGCTATTGGCTATTCGTTTGCGTCATGAACGAAAAAGGTGAACATGAGCAAACTCAAATTTACGTCCTCTGTGTACTGCAAATTTGCGCCGATGAAAAAAAAAAAATTGCATCAACTGCTTTGCTAGCGTACTCATGTGGATGGGCCTTTAAGCAGGGCTTGCACTAATTTTTGCTACTCGATGCAGTTTTATATCGACCTAAATTCTGCTGCTCGGTGCCTCTCTTAGTTAAAAAAAAAAATTGTGCTATATGTACTGTTGTTCACTGCTCCTTTAAATTCTAAAAATTTTGTCGGCTCTGCTTGGTATAAAATTTTGAAAAATATATAAAAAAATAACTGTTTTTATTTATATTGTATTCTGTATTAGTTAGTGGTTGTTTCAAATGTATCTTTTTTTTTTTTTTTACAGTTTTATGTGTTACATAATTCTTTCTAAAGTTTAAACATCTTATCACAAATGGAATTAATTTTAAAAGAATGATAATATTTCTCGATAAAATTTGCTTTTGCCTCCTGGGGATTGGAAGTGTGGGTAAAATTAGATGTACCTGTAAAAAACATGGTTAACCCTTGGGCATTTGCATCAAATATGAAATTCTAGAGCATTTTGCTTTCGTTCCTTACATCAAGTTCTTTTGTTTGTACCTGGCTAAAATTTCTAGTAACTGAGATGAAGGTTACATTTTTTGAAACAAGGTAGAAGCTGGGTTGTTTCTAAAAATAGTTTTTTTAGTAATGGTTCTGTAGTATATGTTATATCCACACAACACATTTGGATTTTGTTCTATTGTTCAGCATGTTGTGCAGTTTTATATGTGGTGATGGTATGCAAAGCTTACAAAATCTTTTTAAAAACTTTTTTTATATACTGATGACTCCTCTATTAAAGAAAATGCAGTTTTGGATGAAGAATATTTTAGTGATCATGGTTCTACAGAAAATGACACACATACTGTTGTAGAAGATGAAAACTGATTTTGTCTCTCAAAAAGAATATTCTGTCATTAAAGTTAAAATTACCAAATGGTTTAAAAAAATTTTCAAAACAAACACTTGTTCCTGAAAATATACAGGCTGAATATTTAGAAGAGCACAGTGAAAACAAAACAAATTTCAGTATTAATGAACGGCTTAGTATAAAACATAGAAACTGATAAAGGATGTGCAATATGTCTTGGTAAAAAAGTCAGAAAGATGTGATTTGCCAAACATGTAAACAAAAGCATTTGTATGGACCATTAATACACTACGTGTGAAAATTTTGTAAGCTAAGTGCAACATTTATAATCATAGTATAAAGTTATTTCTTTATTTTCTATTTTATAACATGACATTTATAGTTATGATGATTAAATTGAGATAAATGGTCTTGGGTATAAGATACCAAATGTGAATTCCCATATTCATATTTACTGTGTAAGGGCTGCTGTGATCATGTATTTTCTGTATCAGTGTAGATAATCAGAATGTACCATTTATTTTACTGAAATTTTCATCAGCTAATTATAGCTATTTCCTTCATGAATGAGAGAGAAAATGGCTGATAACAGTAGATGACTTCATCAATAAAAAAGTGAAAAATTTCATAAAAGCCAGGATTTAATTGCAAAAATTAGAAATGCATATTCATTTTTAAATAGAGTGAAATTCTATGTATTCGCATGAACCCTTAGCTGTTTTAGATACAATTTTCTTAGTATCATTTTCAATAACAATGCCATTGCTACTAATAAATTTAGCAATATCATAATGTAAAATACATTTTGAATTAAAACAAACCTAAAAATTTCCATTTTCAGCTTTCGCTTTTGATTTCGGTCAGAAAGAAATCAACATCATCTGTATGCATCAAAAAAAGAAGACTGAATTTTTATTCTTATCGTTGCTTTACTTTTTAAACTAAACTCGTATCTCATGGATTAAATTGGGAGCATATAAATTAACAACACTATGATTCAAATGTAAGCATATTCAGAACATTAAAGACTTCTGAAAGCATTCATTACACCAAACTTGATAAAACATGCCCAGATTCCTGCCATGACATGTGAAGTAGTGTATGTTGAAAGAACATGCAAATTATGAGTTCCGAATATCGCTGTGCATATTGGCTTTGGGCCATATTTTTTTAGAATTTTTGACTGATAGTTTGTAACTTCCATTCCCTTCGAATAAAAAAATTAACATAAATAACGCCTGAATTGACATTTGTGAAGAGTAAATTGACATGATTTGGCATGATTCTTGTAAATACATGTCATAATATTTCTGTAATCAAGTCGTATTTAAATATTTATTCAAAAAACCTTTAGGCAACCAAATTCTGCAAACATTTTTATATTGCTTGTTTCATTCTCAGTGCCCATCTGTGCATGCATGTTGGGAAACTGTGACTTACACTAAGATAATATTTATATTTTATTCCTTTCATATCTTTTATGCATGAGATCAAGATTGGGTTAGTGTTGTGAGATTTTTTTCCGGGGTGGGGTCAGTGGGAGGATTTTCATAAGTAATTAAACCTATAATTTGTATAAGTAATTTATACTGGGATATGCATTTAAAATATTCTAGAACTCCTTTTGTGACATAGTTTGCCTTAGTTTATGTTATCAAAAAATAATTTATCCTCCTTGAAAACATTTTACTTTAAAAATTGATATTAATGTTGCAGTATTTTATTTAAGATAGAAGAACAAGAGCTAGATCTGCTTTTAAAATATTTATTTAAATTATGCTTAAGTAAACTTATTGACTGCCACAATAAATTTTAGCATTTGCAACTGAAAAGAGAATTTGATTCAGTCTTATTGTGTTATTCAAAATCTTAATTATAATACCTAATAATGACCCAAATCTTGCAGAATTTTTTTTTAAAGGTTTCACAAATTATTTCATATTTGCATATGTGATAGAAAGTTCTTTGCTTTAGCCTGTTACAAGCTAATTTAGATTCAGATGTGCTTTCACTTATCCTTTCTCTCAAGCAGAGTCAGCAGTATATTGTAAATTTGTTAATCAAACTTGGTTGAGCATATTACATTTACTTCTTTCTTGACTGTCTTGTTTTTTCATTGTCCACAAATTGGACAATGAAAGAACAGATATCTTCCATTACTGACCAACACACAAAACAATTTTCTGCTGAAAGTTATACATGCAATCTTTGCTTATTGCCCGAGACTGGGAAATGTAATGCAACTGTTCCACTGCCAACAGAGATTGAGCAACATCATAAAATTGCATGCATTGTATAGAGATAAATAAAAATTCAATAAAGTTATCGGTTTTGCCGTATTTTCAGACAAAATTCTGTTAATAATGATAGCACAAACAAGGGCAATCTGTATCTGTAACATTATAACTTCAAAGATTATAATAAATTTTATATTTTATTCTTAAAACAGCATTTTTTACTATTCATAAGCTTACAGACTGTAAAATACAAAGAAAGTTGTGTTATTCGGAAAGCTCAGTAAATGCCGAATAGTGGATACACGAAAATTTCGGATTGAGAATAAAAAAATGCACTCATTTATCCAAAAAAAATAAAAAATGCAGTTCACAGTCAAAAAGCCAAATGATTAGGAGGGGGGAGAAGGTCTAATATAAAGTTGTGAAAGAGTTATTTAATTTGTTATCAACTTAATAATCAAATACTCGCATTTAAATTATGTGAGATTTCTAAAGAAAAAGGGTATTTCAGACATAAACAGCAATGTAAAATATAAAAGTCGATTGTGAAATGCCCTTGACCATTTAAATTGGTGGAGATCTCGCCAAACTTGTGCCAGTCATTGCAGCAGGAGTTTGTAGGAATAGATCTCTCTTTAGTTAGATAAACAACATATAAAAGTTATGAACGTAATACATAAAAAGCTTAAATTGTTTGTCATAATTTTTCATCTTGCAGATTCAGTGTTTGACATTTTCTCATAGGTCGTACTTTTTTTGATATCTGAATCCCATAATTTTGAAGATATTCTGCTGCATGTTCAGAGTAAAGACAAGTTTTAATCATTTTTTCAAAATGAGATTGAGAAACAGGTAAACAGCAATTAACTTATACTCCCTGTGTCCCATAATAAAAATACCAGTAGGTGAATTTAATTTGTTCCGTAATAACAGTGGCAAAAGAAAATATAGAACCGAGCATATATTATTAGAAAATTAGGTTAAATTAAACAAAGAGTTAAAAATATTGCTTTATAATTTTTATTTGGAGTGTTCAGATAGTTTTTGGATTTTTCAATAATTTTGTTACTGCATATTAAGCTTGTAGGCAGGATCGCTTGGACTAGGCTTCTAGCTAGACTAATGGTTTTGATGGTGCTTGAAACTCATTTTATGCATTTTCTTTTCAAAACTCGGAATAATGTAGATTTGGGAACTCCAGTGGTGTGAGCTGGTGATTTTATAGTGCCTCTTCTGCTAAGAGGTATATGTCTTAAGTTTCTCTCCATGATCTTTTTCATTTACATCTGCAGTTTTGTTTTTCAAAGAATCAACATTAGGATAAGATTTGCCTTGGCAATTATTTTCGGAAGCACTTTTCCAGATTATTGATATGGTCATTCTGTTGCGCTTGAATTGTTTTCTAGCTAATTAATTGCACCTTTTCGTTTTTCTTTTGGTGCATCAAGAGCTGGACAACTGCCACTCGATCTTTGCTTGAAAACTTTACAATGGATTGATATTCATTTGAAATGAAACAGCTGATGTGGATTAGTGAATTAAAATTAGAAAATAGTTATAATTTATAATAATTAGGCTAACCTAGAAATTGAAAGCCATGTCAGAACAAATGACAGATGTCATGAAACATTGATTTTAATTTAAGCTTTCACAATTTGCATAGCTTACATCACATTTAGCAATAATAACATAACTTATATCTGCATTTGTCAATAATTCAAGTTTAAATATTCACTTGCTACTGTTATTATGGGACATACAGAGTGTCATTTTTTACAAGATTTAAACCAACTTATCAAGAATTTATTGGTTTTACATAAAGCCACAAGGTTACATCATGCTTATCCATTATTGGTGCTAAATCATACTGTTTGGTGCCAGTTTTTGTTTGATTCAAATCATAGTCCTGTTTGGTCTTTATGGCAAAGCTACAAATTTGCTTAATTGTATGCTAAAAAAAGTTTCTAAAATCTGAAAATATTCCCATTACTTGAGCTTTTTGGTTAGTTGAATGCCGGATATTTGAGCTTTTAGTGTGACTGTTTTTCCCATAAACATGTATACTGTCATTTGCATCCATTTTTAGCCACTCAAATTGAACTACGCTTTTGAAAATTGCTAATTCGTACTCTGTGCTCAACTTTTGGAAGGCAATATACATCTTTGTATATCATGGCAATGCGGTAGGAGAAGGTTATACAAACTTGCATGCAGTTGATTTACACAAACCACAAGCATGTAATCTATTACTGCATTTATACACAAAAGCATATGTGCAAACTTTATGCTCTTATAAACACTGTGCATATTATTTTCTGAGGATTCACAAATTCCTTTTTGATTCTCACTGAAGGGGTTTCGTGGGATTTAGAACTGGTTGCCATGCTGCATTATGGGCGACCTACCATATTACATTCAAATGATAATTCATCAAGCCTCAGTGTCTCAGTATCAACCATGAGGTTTAGAACCTGTCCTTTCTACATGATATTCCTCCTTTCGTATTCGGTTTCAACATATTCAACACAGGCTAAGCCATACCTGTGCAATGTGTTTATCAGTGTGTGATCACGTATGTTTAAATCATACAATGAGGACTATAAGACATTTTTATTATTGCACACTACATTTCGCTTTAACATTTATTGTTAATTATCAAAAGACCTGCACTTTACATCATACTTCTCAAGCAATAGTCATTGATATTTCATACATATGTTACCAATGAAGGTATACACTGTATCATGCAGTGCCACAGATGTACTGTTGCAACTTTTGAGATTAAATAATCTGCTTTTGCCTTGTGGTAATAATTGTGCTATGCTGTTCTTTGCACCTATTGTTTTGTCTACCCCTGAAAGTTTTGTAGCATCTTCAGGAGTTGCAATAACTTCCTTTAGTAATAATTTGAACAATGACTAGTTCTTTACATAAACACATATTAATTATACTTTAATATAAACTTTTTCATTGAAAATGTGATTTTACTATAAGTATTTATTAAAAGATTCTTGACATATGACTTTAAGTGTCGGTGAAAACAGAGAAGAGGGTAATATTCTGAATACTATGTAGTAATTTAATGTCTCTTAGAGGTCTTAAGGTGAACAGAACTGTTTAATCCACCGATGAACTTTATGGAAATCATAATCTTACAAATATGGACTCCTGTAACAATAATGATGAGAACTCTAGAAATTTACATTTTGGTTTCTTATTTGAGCTTTCACTTTATACTGCTTTGAAATGCTTAGGTTGCATTTCATAAGAAATGAAAGGCAATTGTACATTAATATATATGATGGAATTTAATTATACGTTAATGTGTATTATTTATGTAGTGGGGGTTTTCAGTCTTTTTTACTGTATGCCTCCCCATCACATATCAGATTTATCATCCCTCTCCAAGTACTGGGAATTTTTTTTATGTTTGACAAATCCATGTAATTTTTTTAATTATTATTCTGTAAGTTAATATATTTAATTAACATAAATAGGGATACATTTTTATTAGTGTATTGGGCTTACATGAGGCTGGGTTTAAATTTTTGATCCATTCTGGATAGGATTTCAATTCCATCATAGCCTCTCTTTGCTGTTAGCTCTTTTTTATAGTTTACACACCTCATTGGTTGAAAATCACTGGTACATATGTATCTCTTGCAACTAGCATGGTTCTATGATTTTTTTATCATGTTCAAATAGAATAGGTTACTTTAGTTTTACAATCATTATTGCATTATACTTGCATTTCCTGTTTTATCCATCCCTCAATGTTTTGTGGCAATTAAATACAAATGAACTTATGTATTTAAGCCTATCATTTTCAGCACACTATTTGAACTAAAGAATCTTTGAGAGAGAATGATTATATGGCATGAAGGAAATATTATATAAAAAGATAGAAAACCATTGATGCATAATAATCTATATCTGGTACTTGCATAATTAACCTGTCGGCCATGAAGCTATCGCCTAGCAGTGAATTTTGGGCCAGTTATGAATAAACATGATGTAACAACACTCTCATAACATCTGCACTTTTTTTTTATGCAACTCCTGATGGATTCTCGATAAACTGCGGTTTGCTTTTATGAACAAGGATGTAAACTAACTGTTATTCCTGGACTCTTTTTATGGATTTTAGAAGACGATTAAAATTTGAAATCGGCATTCTATAGAATTGTAAGCATTGGATTATTTTCAGAGTTATAGAATACTACCATAAAAAAGTGTGTATTGATGAGCAAGCTATGATATTGCCAACAAAACAATAGATTGCCATTTACCTGCAGGAAATTTGTGCTCGTAGCATTCATAACAGAACTTGTGGTAAAATCGGATGGTGAACAAAAAAATCAACGAAAATCGTTTTGTGAAGCACAAAAATGAAGGGAGTTAAATACTGATTGGTTATTAAATAAAAAGGTGTCAGTTTCTTGCTAATTGTGCAGAAATGATTGGTGTATCTTTGATGAGATCTCCATCAAATTTCATGGTTCGATTGTAGCCAACGGGATTATATGTGATACAGGTATATGTATTTCTTTGATGATATTTTAATAGAAAACAGTATGTGTCACTGAAATATTCAGAATTTTTGCCATAATGAATATTTTCTTTTCATCTGACATTTTTATGACTTCAAAGTTTAAAATTTCACTTATGTGTCAATGAATTTAATATGACAAAATTACAATGTCTTGCATTAAAAGCAAACTGCGTTATTTTAAATATTATGATTTTTTTTTTCAGATCATTCATTATGTATAGGAAAGATATGTATATTTGGAAAAAATCAAAACCATGGAATTATGATTGGGACAAGTAAATTATTTCTCAATGTTTAGTTTTTAAAATTTTATTTATGAGTAATATAAGTTATTGAATTTGATATTAAATTTTAAATAGATTTATTCATCATTAAAGTGTTTCTAGGAAATGTATTGATATCTGTGCATCAAATAGATATTATGTACTAGAATAAAATTCCAATAATCTGCATATCTTAGGGCCGAAGATTGTACTGATTAGAAAATTTTGCAGGTTATATATCAGGTCTTTCTGACAGGAAGGGCCTCCCAGTCTTGAACTATCAGTTTTTTCAAAACAATATAAATAGCTCTACTGATCTTACCTCGTAGTGTAAGATTTAGCTGCAAATATTCTATTGATAGGAGGTTAAAAATTGAAAAAATTAACGAGATTTGGCGACACATTGCTATTTTATCAACTTACCAGACTTTCAAGATGCAATTTTGAAAGTTGGGAAAGCAGGCAATTTGATATATTTAATAAAAAATAACTAAAATTAAATAAAATAATTAATATTAAAATTATTACGTGATTGATTAGATTAAGTTTTCTCTGGACTAACTGAGATTCTTGCCTGTTACTTTCAAACATTTGCTGGCTAGGGGAGTCTACCAGGTCCAATAACAATGCACTGATTGGCATTGTATTAATGTTAGTGAGGGCCACAGTTTTGGCATTTGAGTGGTTGAGAGGGGCAGTGTCAGCATTACGCATTTTGCCGCCTGGTTTGTGGCAAATCTTAAATTCTGCTGCCCGATACCTTCCTAAATTCTAAAATTTTCACCACTTCTAAGTGTGGACACCTAATGCAACCGCATCTGTTCTACTTCTTCTGGCACCGATTCTGCGGAAGGGTTAGTATTTTTTATATGACTTAAACAACAGTAATTGAAGCTCCAGTGTTGCACTGTCTATATGTCATCTTAATAGTTTAAATTGATGATCTAAATTACGGAAATTTTCAAAACACAGAGTCTCCGAAGTCATGATTCTGGATCTCAGACTTTATACATTTTTACTAATAAGTTTATTTGCACATATCAAAGACTGTTGCCATTAAATTTATCACACTGAGTTTTCTTTATTTGCATCCAAAAATGAGTGTATTATCAGAATTCTATAGCATTGTCATAAATGAAACATTAATAAATGACATTTTTAATACAGATCAGGTTTTTTTTACTGTTTGAGAGCTTCTTTTAAGTTAATGTTATTTTTATTCCATTTATGCATTTATATATTAATGTTTGTCTAATGTATACTTTTTGAATTTTCATGTTTATTATTTTATTTACATCACCTTTCTGTATGAAAAATTTAGCCCTTCCATGGCAGAAAAGAAATCTCCATCGGCATTTACTCGCAATATATTTCTGATCCGTACTGCCCATTGGGACACTACTATACCGAAATATAATGTATCTACTAAAGTCAAGTTTTTAACTCCTTTAGGTGAGCAATTTTTCCTCTAAATATTTATGACAGGTTTTCCAATGTATTGGGTCTTCTGTAAAGTTCTGCAGTTTTTTGACAACGAAGTGCATATGAAGCAGTACAAAAGCATAAGAAAATTTCATTGAATCGCATAAGCGCATTTCCATTCTGTGACTTTTCATAATTTCTCTAGCAACTGGAAAATTCCTTTTTTAAGGAAATCACTAGATTTATTTGTAAAGAATTTATCACGCTGCTGTTTGACACTTGCCAAACAAGTGAAACCCAGGAAATTTGAAGCAAAGCAAAGTGACGGCAAGGTCTATTGAATATGGGAGGGATACAAAACATCGCAGTTACTCTCGATAAGCCTTTGTTTGGCATTTATTAAAATGTTGGGCCAAGTATTGTCATAATGGAAGACAACACCTCAGCGATTAGTCAGTTCTGGTGGTCTCAGCGTCTGGGTGCTTTGCTTCAATTTCTGTTTTTAAAACTGCCATTTAAGAGTTTTTTCAAAATTTATTGTCTGATCTGATAGCAGCAATTCTTGTTAGACAATTCCTTTGTAGTCCCATCATACACAAAGCCCACCTCCTAACATTACTAAAGAATGTTCTTTTGGTGTACTGCAAATTTTTTTTGTAGTATTTCTGTATAGTATCCACTTGCCATCTCCAATAATGAGCTGTTTTAAAAAGGAGCTTTTTTTATTTCTTTTTAGCACAAATAATATGCTGAAACTCATGCCAGCATACTTTGTTATGATATAGTATAGGTTTACATCATAGTAGCTTTCATAGGTAATCATTTTCAAATGATCATATACTGTACTTATTTGAATATTTATTCTGTTTGATAGTTCCTGAAATGTGCAATGGGAATTTTCAGTGATAGCTTCTTTTTATAGATAACTGTTTGCAGAGGATGTCATCCAGAACAGGCCTCACCTTCGATGTTGAAATTTTCATGCTTAAACTTCTTTAACCACCTTTGAATTATGTCACTGGAAACAACACTTTGTCCATATGTAGCATGAGTTTTACAGGTGGTCTGATTAGTATTCCCCCCTTTTTTAAAGAGCATAATATGATGAAAATGAACTTATAGGCTTTCTTTTCTTAGCTCTGTGCCAAACAAAAATGATGCCACACATATGCTAGAATATGTAATGTGAGCAGAAAAGACTGTTTAAACATCTGCTTTGATCAAGATCATTCTGTATTAGTAGTAACAAAATAGAGGAAAACATGCATCGATTTGAAAAACTGCTGAACTTTCCAGATGATACAGTAGCTAAAAATTCATGCTGAAATTCTGTTTCTGATAGTGTAATGGAAACATAATTTAATTATATGGTTCATTCTGCTTGCAATGTTTAATGTAAGTCATCAAGATGTAATATTAAATGAAAATATAGTAATAAAATGTGAAAACCATTATGAAGTACATTAAATATATGTGTTTCAAATAATCACTCTTTATTGGCTTTTGCTACCTTTATTAAATTTTAAAAGGAGCAGCTTTATTAAAAGTGTAACAAGAAAAAAGGATGGGAAATAGTTCACTTTATAGCTTATTTTGATTATGTACCTTGCATTTGTCTCTAAATTATGTACAAAGTGAATGGTATATCTATTTATCTATTAGCAGCATTGCATCTTATGCCTATAATTCAATATTTTTGTATGCATGTGTCAACAAATTTTCAACCTGCAATCAAAATTATAATTGAAATTTGCAAGTAATTTTAAAAATTAGCTGTATAAGCCTTTCCTTAAATAATCGCAATTTTTCATATATTTTCATTTTTGTGAGTCATTATCTTCATGCAGATTATGTCAAACATTCAGAATAAGTTTAAAATTTAATCCTTATATGTGACAGTACGATTTAAATTGACACAGTTCCGTCCCAGTTTTGTTCAGGAGCATTGTATGAGATGGATCCCAAGGTTCTCTTATCCCTTCCCTGCCTGTCACTATTGTTGGAGACTTTGATTCAAAATCTCCCCTATGCTACAGGGGCAGTGTATATTTACAAGAACCCATACCTTCTTTGGAATTCAAAGCCAGGCCAAGCAATAATGTCAATTTTTTTACACCATACTGAGAAGGTTGTTATTGATAAATCATTGAAGCAGTATGTTTTTCAGAGTAACTAGAGGTGACAGTTTCTTAGTCCCATCTGTATCACAATTCTTCTGTTTTTGTGTTCTGAAAATAAGCTAGTATGATCATAAGGCAAGATGCCTTTCATTTTGTAGTGACTGATTAATTTTGGGAGATCTATCAAGATTATTATACTTGAGCCTTCAACTCCTGTGCTTTGTTGATTCAGACAATGGTATATATATATATATATATATTTAAATCTTTGCTCTCTCTTTAGTTTTTCCAGACATCCCTAAAAAGCTGGAAAGTTTCCATTTGTTAGTTTTGAGCCAAAATGAATGATTTTTTCTTTCTTAACTCATTGCTAATGGGTAAGTTAGAAACTTGCATTTCTTCATATTTGATTCCAAAATCTCAAAAAATTTCCATTCTGAAGTCTAGATCACTTATTTCAATGCTGCAGACTGTATGAGGACTTAGTGTTCTGTGCATACTCTTTGCAAACATGGAGAATTACTTACAAGGTTCTTATCCTCAAATTCTAAGTCCTGAACTGGAACAGGGAGCGGAAGGTACGCTATGTTCTGGTGTAACTGCTGGGCTGGAGAATAACTGCACGTGAAGGGATTTGAAATCCTTTTTTATTCAATCACTAGTAATTACAAAAACTTCCCAACTTGGAAGAGATACAGAAAGTAAAAGACCGCACTTGGGTCTTAACGTAACAATCAAATAATTTCAAAACTAAACCTAAAATAGAAATTAAATCAACTTTGCTTCGCAGAGCAATTCGCGGAAGTTGGCCTCTATCTAAAAGGGTGCGTAGCAAGATATACTAAATACTACCGCACTTTAATTTATTTTACAAAGCAATCACGTAGTAAGCACTATGGCTTATAAATTTAAACTGCTAGCTGGTCAGGCGAGCGTTGAGCAGCGTGACCGTGATCTGAGGCAAAGCTCTCACACACCGAGAGGTTTCTACCTCTGCTTAAATAGTGCATGGCTGAACTTCAAAAATTAGCATAAGCTAAAAACGCGCGCTTCTTCTGACAGGAAGTTGAAGCAGAGAGGAGATAGAAAAGATTTAAATTAAAATAAACTTGGTTAGTTTAACTAAAACCTTACAAACTTCCCGCCAGAATTGCGATAGTTAAACTACTTTGGTCCAAACGGACCATGTTGAAAACTAGCAATTCTAAATAGTCGAAAATTTCACTGTTCTAAACTTAGGCCAACTCTTACAAGGCAATATATGTTTGTGTAAAATACAGACGAAATTTTCTGGAACAACAATCTTCAACATTTTTTTTTTCAAGTCTTATTCTTCAAACAGTCTTACTCCTTCCAGCAAAATCTGGAAGGAAAACAACTTTAGTATGACATAATAACAGAATAATTCTAAGTGGTACAAATCCTTATTTTTTTTTTTTTGTGTGTAATTTTGCACACACACATTATCATTCAAGCACAATTAAATTCTTCCCCCGTATGCTCTCTCACCGGTGTTGGATGTAAAGCAAACCGCCATTGCGGGTTTTTATGTGTTCGGGGGTGTTCAACTCTTCCACCTACAATCGACTAACATTAGTTAGAACTTGACATACGAGACCTGAAAAAAACGCCCTATAACCAGCTAATCCTAAGGTTCTCACTAGCTTTATGTCTAACACTTTAAGTGTATTTGGTGGAGAGCCTAATTAACACTTGCATTCTAAAATAGTCAATCTTTAACTTTTCATGCATACAAATTCGCAGTTTGCACACAACATTCACATTAATATTGCACTTAACGTGCATTGCTAGCATAATATTATTTGTTACATTTCATAACACATTAACAATTTCATAGCAATCCTGAAATGCAAATAGAGGTTAAATTTCTAAGCTTACAGAAATATAGGTTAAATTTCTAAGCTTACAGCAAGTGCTTCCTATTCCTTTCTCAAGGTACTTTCTTGAAATATCAAATTACATTGAATTAATAGTCTACAGACTAAATCGTGTTTTTCAATTTTCCGAATTTTCATTCTAGACATTTTACAAGTCTTTAGACAAAGCGTCATACAAAATCATTTAGTTAACATATTCTTTTCAGCAATTCATTGCTTTTACAGAATTAATCTATTTACAAAACATTAAGTGATTTTAAATCTTTGAAAATTACAATTTCTTTTAACAAAACATTTTACTTTCCATATGAGGACTTATCGCTCACTTGGCGTAAAAGTCAACCTCGCTTGAGGTAAAATCAGCCCTGCAACTTGCAGTATACTCAAAAATTAACTAAACTTTTGAATACGAAATTGTACTTATCTTATTATGATCGTCCATCCTTTTCTTGGCCCAATCTTTAAAACTTGAGTAAGTTGTGGCCTGGTTCAGTTTCCTCGTTTTTCGTTGTTCTTTCGGAGCCTGCTCGTCTCTTTTTCTTTTGAAATTCCGTCGTTGTATCCTCGGCAATTTCCTTTGTAGAGGAGGTTGCTCCGCTGGACGTTTGGTGGACTGGGCCCTTCTCTCCTGGGCCCTTGCTCGTTGCTTGTCCTGGTTCCTGCTGTATTCGGGAAGTTGATTCTCAGGCTGCAATCGACGTTTCTTGCTTCTCAGGCACCTGTCCGATGATTCCACAGTTCTTTTGGATACATTGGGCTTCCCTTGCCCATTCTGCTTTCTTCTCTTGGTGCGCTCGTAATTCCGTTCGTAGATTTGTTCACCTGCATCGTGAGACTTTCTTTTGAAACCACCTTTTTGGTTCTTATTTCTTTGTTGGGGGGGAGCTTTCTTCTTCTGACATTTCGATGCCGTTGTAGCTGGTTCCTGCTGTTTTTGCTGACGTATATCTTCCTGGCTAGTCGATTGCCTCGGATCCTGAAACGAATCTTTAAATACAGCCATTTTGCTGCGATTATAGAACGGTTTTATTTGGTCCACATTCGCTTTGAGCGTTTGACCATCATTTCTTTTTAATATAACCACTGCCCCCGTAATTTGTTCAATTGTGAACGGGCCTTCAAAACGCGGAAAAAATTTCCCCACCTTTTCCTCTGGGGCATTTGACAAGTTGTGTTTAATCTTCAACACTTCATCTCCCACATTGTACTTGACCTCTCTTCTTTTTAGGTCATAGTACAATTTCTGTTTTCTTTGGGCCATTTCTATATTTTCCGTCGCTTCCCGTATTAACTTTTGTATATCACTCATTTTAAATTCTTCTGCCCTTTCCTGTACAAAGAACAGTTTATCTAGGGGGGTCAAGATCTTTCTTCCTAAGAAGAGTTCAGCGGGTGTTTTTTGTGTAGTATCGTGTTTGGCGGTCCTAAGTGCAAATGCAAATTCATTTATATGGCTATCCCAGGTAGAGTGATAGTTTTTCACATAACTACGAATTATTTTCACTACATTTCTATTCACCCGTTCCGCTATGTTTGACTGCGGACGATACGGGACCATCTTTAGATGACGTATGCCCAGTTTTGCACACATTTCCTCAAACATTTTACTAACAAACTGAGGACCATTGTCTGAAATAACTTTTAGGGGCGCCCCGTATTTTAAAATATACTTATTTAGAATTGAATCTACTACAATTTTTGCAGACGCGCGTTTTAACGGAATTAACTCTAACCATTTGCTAAAATGATCCACTATAACTAAAAGATATCGGCTTTTATTAACTTTACTTCGAGGGTAAGGTCCAAGTAAATCGATGCCTATTATTTGATTTGGGAATTCTGATTTAATACTATTTAGGAACCCGGCCGGGCGGAAATTAACATAATTATTTAATTGACATGTTGGGCACGACTGGACATACGCCCTAGTAAACTTTTGCAGTTCTGGAAAGAAAACTGCCTCGCGAACTCTCTGAACAGTTTTTCTTATACCTAAATGAGCCGAAATGGCACAATCATGCAACTCTTCTAATACATTCAACCTCATGCTAGCTGGGATAACCGGTCTATATTCATGATTCTCATTAGTAGCTTTCGTATAGAATAACAGTCCGTCAATTAATTCGTAATTTTCGGCCCTATTTCTTATCGGCACAATATCCGGATGATTGAAATTCTCAGGGTCGGCCAAATAATTGTATATATTTTTGAACTCCGGATCTTTTTTGAGTTCGGCTATTACTGTTTCACGAGAATCTAATACTTTGGATGTTAACATGGCTATCTTAATTACACTTCCATTTTCATCTAAGTTAATTCTGCTTAAAGCATCTGCCACAACATTTTCCTTTCCCGGCGTATGTTTAATTATTAGGTTATATTCCTGTAATTTGAGAGCCCACCTTATTAATCTGGGTGATAAATTTTTTCCAGAATAGAGTCTAGTGACCGCCGCGTGGTCGGTATATACAGTTACTGGAGAACTTCCAAAGAACACACGAAATTTCTGTACTGATGCTAACACTGCGAGAGTTTCTCTCTCTGTTGCGGAATAGTTTCTTTGGGTTTCATTTAATGTTCGGCTGAAAAAAGCCACGGGCTGACCATTTTGGGAAAGCACTGCACCAATCGCGAAATCTGAAGCGTCCGCTGAAATCTCTAATCCTTTATCCCCTTCTGGAAATTTTAAGACGGGAGCTTGAGTCAATGCGTCTTTCAATTTTTGAAACGCCAAGTTGGCTTCTGCTGACCACGAAAACCTAGCTTTTTTTCTTTTCAACTTTAGCAGTGGCTCAGCTATTTTTGCAAAGTCTTTAATGAAAGCCCGGTAATATGAACACATCCCGAGAAACGACGATAATTTCTTCGCTGTTTTAGGAACAGGATAATTTCTAATGGCTACTATTTTTGACTGATCCGTTTCGATTCCCTTTTGGGAAATTTTAAATCCTAAATAACGTAACTCTTTTGCGGCAAATTTACATTTAGACGCATTTATCTTTAAACCAGCTTCGTTTAACAATGAAAATACTTTTCTTAAATCTTGTAAGTGTTGTTCTAGAGTACTACTCGTAATTATAATATCGTCTAAATATATGAAAGTGCTTTTACCAAGGACTGGTCTTAAGACGATGTCCATACATCTTTGGAACGTTGCCGGCGCGCCGGATAATCCGAACGGCATTCTAAGAAATGCGTACGTACCAGATTTCGTTATGAACGCGGTTTTGTGTACGTCCTCGGGTTTTACCCCAATCTGAAAATAGCCACTCGTGAGATCTAATGTAGTCATGTATTTTGTAGACGAAATATTTCGAATAATTTCTTCAATTATCGGCAACGGATATACAGGATATTTTGTAACTGAATTTAACTTGCGATAATCTATAGCAAAACGCCACCGCTTCGGGTGCGTAATCGGGTAATCATTATTTTTCTTACACAGGACAACGGGGCTAGCATAACTGCTAGAAATTGGCGTGATGATTTTATTCTTTAACATCTCTTTAATATGATGTTCAATTATTTCTTCTTTTGTCCTATCATATCTATATGGCTTTTGCCTAACTGGCTGAGCGTCCCCCGTGTCAATGTCGTGGTTCACCACCTGCGTAAAGCCTGGTACATCACTAAATAAATTCGCAAAGTGACTTACCAGACCTTGGATTTTCTCTTTTTCCTCTGCTTGTAAATGTTCCAAGTCCAGCTGCGGGGGCTTATCATTCTTCGCTTCAATTGGCTTCATATTTAATGTTAGTTCTCCCCCCTTGAAATCAATTTTTGCTTCTGCCAAACTAAAAAAGTCCACACCTAGAATAATACAAGTCTGCAGGTTACGCACAATATAAAACAGGATTCTTACCTGTTCGTTGTTGATACGCACGAACAATGGTACTTTTCCTAAACAGCTACATTTTTCTCCTTGGGCCGCTATGACATCCGTGTCTCTTGCACTAAAAATTCTGTAACGTCGAAAGTGCTTCTTAAAGAATCTTTCCGATACGAAGCTGCTTTGGGCTCCTGTATCCAAGAGGGCTGTCGCCGGTATGTTGTTGATTAGAACTTCAATCTTCGGCAAACTCAAATTCTTAACGACCACGGTGTTTAAATTGATTTTGGAAGGGTTTTGCGCTGCTTCGGACTTCTTCACCTTCCTCGAAGAAATCCCTCTTAGTTTAAATTCTTTTTCTTCTGGTTGCCCTCGGAATCTTTGCTTGTTCTTCTATTAAATTCCCTTCGTTCGCCGCTCGCTTTAGGAGACACATCTTTCTTCGGCCATTGCTTCGCCTTATTCCCGTAACTTTGATTTTGCTTTTGCTGCGGTCTTGGCGAACTCCACTGACTTCTTCGCTCAAATTGGCGTCGTCGTTCGTTGTCGGCTGTTCTTCGGCTTTCAAATTGTACCGCGAGCTCAAATAATCTGTCTAATGTTGTTGGATTTCTTAGTTCGATGAAATCTTGAACTTGGGGCAGTAGCCTAGGAAGTATAACTTGAATAATTTCAGGATCCGGGCGACTTCCATACAAAAGCTTGAAAACTTGAATTTTCCTCAAAATAAAATTAGACAAATCTTCTATTCTTTCTTGGTATCGGCTAAACAGTTCAGCTTCCAATCTGGCTCGATCTCGCACCACGGGAAATGCTTTCACTAGAGAATTCTTGAAATTTTCATACGTGTATGTGGGGCTTCCTGGTTCCCCCAAGAGATTCTTTCCGATGCACTTGAACCAACTTAGCGCTTGGCCCTTCAAAGCGCTGGTAGCAAGAGCGACTTTCTGAAATTCGTGGACTGGATATAGCATGAAGTGGGAGTCTAGCTTTTCCAGGAAATTGATTACGGCTGTCTTGCCGTCAAAACTTGCCGCTGGCTTCATGGCTGCTCGCATGGTTTGTACGATGTAGCCGAATCCTTCTATGCCAGGAGGTGCTATCTCAGGATTCTGGACAGGTACAGCAGGTGTCTCAGGTTCGTCTTCTTGTTGTTGAGGCCATCCTCTTCTTTTTGTGCGGGCGCCACTATCAGGACTTAGCATTCTGTGTGTATTCTTTGAGAACATGGTAAATTCTGTAAAGGGTTCTTATCCTTACGTTCTAAGTCCTGAACTGGAACAGGGAGCGGAAGGTACGCTATGTTCTGATGTAACTGCTGGGCTGGAGAATAACTGCACGTGAAGGGATTTGAAATCCTCTTTTATTCAATCACTATTAAATACAAACCTCCCAATTCGGGAGAGATACAGAACGTAACAGACCACACTTTGGTCGAACTTAACAATCAAATAAATTTAAATAAATTAAAATAGAACTTAAATTAAACTTTGCTTCGCAGAGCAATTCGCGGAAGTTGGCCTCTATCTAAAAGGGTGCGTAGCAAGGTATACTAAATACTACCGCACTTTAATTTATTTTACAATGCAATCACGTAGTAAGCACTATGGCTTATAAATTTAAACTGCTAGCTGGTCAGGCGAACGTTGAGCAGCGTGACCGTGATCTGAGGCAAAGCTCTCACACACCGAGAGGTTTCTACCTCTGCTTAAATAGTGCATGGCTGAACTTCAAAAATTAGCATAAGCTAAAAACGCGCGCTTCTTCTGACAGGAAGTTGAAGCAGAGAGGAGATAGAAAAGATTTAAATTAAAATAAACTTGGTTAGTTTAACTAAAACCTTACAACTGTTTCTTTATCATTTTATGACAAAGTCTTTCTTTCTTTTTCTTTTTTTTTAAGATTATTTCTTATGCCATTGGGTACTTTGCTGCTTGATTGACTTGTCCTAAATAAAACATAATAATAATAATAATTTCCTTTCTGCTTTCTCTATTCTAAAATCCAAGCACTTTAAATTAGGAGTAAAAAAAGCACATACAAAAATCTTTCTATATAATACATTTAACATGTGCATATTTTTTAAAAAGCAGCTACTAGAAGCAATTTGCTAGGAAAGAGGTGAACTGCTTGTTTTAATTTAGTAAGGAAGATGAGTACTAGGATAACCTTTGAAAATTAAGAGCCAGAGGATTTTGGAGGGGTGTACTAAAAACTGCTTTCTCGACTTGTCCAGATCCGGATAAGCGTAATATAATTTTGTAGAAGAAAGTTCTTTTTTACCTACGAATATTTTTGCAACGCATAACTGAGTGTACTCTAAATGTGCGGCATATGAATGTGATAACTGAAGCGCTATTTTCCTATTCCTTTTCTGCCAGCTAGAAAAATAATACGTAGCGTATTCGGAAACTAAGTACCGTTTCATTCTAGGGCCGTCGCAGCGCTGTGGTAGGAGTCCCACACATGCGCAGTTCACTGACTTTCAATGGTCGCCATTTTGGTTGCTCTATGTTGTGTTTTCTGTTTGCTGTGCACATTCAAAATGTTTAAGACAATTAGTTCTCCCGCTGACTGTGAGATTCGTGCCGTGATTAAATTTTTGAACGCGAGGAATGTTAAATCGGCCGAAATTTATCGTCAAGTGACAGAAGTTTACGGTGAATACGCGATAAGTGATGGAATGGGGAGAAAGTGGGTAAGAATGTTTAATGCAGGTCGAACAAATGTCCACGCCGAGGCTCGGAGTGGCCGGCCTTCGATTGCACTAATGATTTGGTAAGGAAAGTTGAAGCAATTCATGAGAACAGACGCTTCACAATGACAATTCTTTCAGAGGCATTTCCACAAATTTCACGTATTGCTTTGTTCGAAATTGTGTCTGACTGCTTGAATTATCGCAAACTGTGTTCCCGGTGGGTTCCAAAAATGCTCACTGATGTTCACAAAGCAAAGCGACTTGGTAATGCCCTGACATTTCTCACGCTGTACTGTGATGAGGGAGAAAACTTTTTAAACCAAATTGTGACAGGTGATGAAACTTGGGTGTGTCATTTCACACCAGAATCGAAACAACAGTCGATGGAGTGGAGACACACTCATTCTCCGAAAAAACAAAAGTTCAAAGTGACAATGTCATCACAAAAAATCATGTGCACTGTCTTCTGGGATAGGAAAAGCGTTTTGCTTACTGTATTTCTTCCCAGAGGTGAAACCATTAATGCGGCATGATATTGTGAGACTTTAACAAAACTAAGGCGTGCCATTCAAAACAAACGAAGAGCAATGCTCAGTAGAGAAATTGTGTTGCTCCATGACAATGCTCGGCCCTATACCGCTGGTGTCACTCAATCGTTAATTCGGCAGTTTCATTGGGAGCAGTTCGATCACCCGCCGTACAGCCCAGACTTGGCGCCGTCCGACTATCACTTGTTCCTGCACTTGAAGCGCGAGCTTGGTGGCAAGCGCTTTGGATCTGACGATGACACGAAACGTGCTGTGGAGTCGTGGTTATCGAAACTGGCGGGAAATTTCTTTGACGATGGTATACAAAAACTGGTCACCCGCTATGACAAGTGTTTGATCATTGGCGGAAACTATGTTGCAGGGGTGTTTGTGCTCTGGGGAAACCCCGGAATTCCGGGGATTTTGAACTTCGATACCTGGAAATTCCGGGGATCGCCGTTCAAAAGGAAGTAGGAATAATAATGAATTATTTATTTTGATCTGGGTAATTTTGTTTGCTTTGAAAGCAGAAAACGCAAGGTCAGTGTGTGTGGTGAAAACTTTTCATTTCTTTCTCCAAAGGCAGTGATAATGCGGGAAAAGGGGTGCGAGTTATGACTCATTTCCCCGGTTCTCGGACATTCTCTTCTGGATTCTTTTCGGCAAGTAGACACGGCAGAAAAAAAAGGGAGAGACTTCGTTCGACCAGATGTGCGATCACGTAACTCTGGGTTCAAAGGTCTTATCTCTCCTGGCGTGGCGTCAATAAGTAGAGAAGGGGGATTTTTTGCGGTATTAGCTATTTGTTATTGATCGCTTCGCAGCTTTTTTTTCTCCGCTGTGTAAAATTTTCGTTTCATTTATTGATGCACGTGTAAGTTTTTCGTTTCGTTTATTAATGCACGTGTAAATTTTTCGTTTCGTTTATTGAAGTATTTTTTTATTTATGTACACAAGAGAATTTCACTATGAAATTTCTCGATATAAATATTGATATTATACAATTAGAAGAAGGTTCCGGAATGCATTTAGGTGGAATTGGATAGAACGGAGACATGGTAATGGGGATACCATTGGCACATGGTGCAAGAAAATAAATGTTGCTGGACAAGCATATTGTGTTTTTTGTAACTCACTGCTGAAGTATGGTGGGGAAGGATTCAAAGCTTTCACAAATCATTCTAAAACTGTGACGCACATAAAATATTCAAAGTGCATTAGACATTCAATGACTTTAAGTAATTATGCTAATTCAAAAAATACTGATGACTTACTGGAGACTGATGCTCGGCCATTGGATATAGTGACAAGAAAAGCATGCCAAGAGGTATTAATAACTTCGTTTATCGCCGAGAATTCTCTTTCTTTCAGTGTAGCTCCCAATTTAATTGAACTCTGCAAACAGTTGAGCCGCGATCAGACGGCACTAAACTCGTTGGAAATGTCCAGGACTACTGCATGTTATAAGATGAAATATGGGCTCGCAAAAACTATTAAGGAAAATGTCATTAAAACTTTAAAGGAGACTCCATTTTCTCTAAATTTGGATGAAAGTATGCTCAAGAAAGTATACTGGCAATATTGGTGCAGTTTTATGACAACAATCAAAATGAAGTTGTAGTTCATCATTTTGCATCTCTAAAGATGGAATCTTGCAATTCAGAAGCTGTTTTTAAAGCAGTTGTTAATACTATTGAAGATAATAATATTCCATGGGCAAACTTAATTAGTGTATTAATTGACTCATGTAACACCATGCGTGGAAAAAAAAGGGTGTTGAAACCAGACTACGATCAAACAAAGCACCCCACTTATTAGATATTGATGTCACACAGCTAATAACTGTGCAAAAAAATTTGCTTCATGTTTTGATAGATACTGAGAAAATTTGTTTGATGACATCTATTTTGATATGAAAAGCTGCAGTAAAAGAGAAAATTTTTTCAAAATCTGTGAATCCCTTGCCATTAAAAAACTTAAGCTCTTGAAGAGACCAGACCATAGGTGGATGTACATTTTATGTGTTTTAGAAAGAATCAAAGATCTGTGGGATGCTCTTATTGCACTTTATTTTCACTACTTGGATAAAACTGATAAAGGGGATTATTTTTCTTATGTTGAAACTGTATACAATAAAAGAAATATTTCTGCAGCTCAGAAAAAAATTGTTGAAGGGGTGTATTCTTGCTTGCATTCCCAACAACTCACAAAGGATGCTTTAGCTCGGAAAAAAAGAATACTAAATGGGTTATTTGTTATGCAAAACAAAACTTTATTGCATATGGCATTATATTCAGCAGTATTACCAGAGTTCAACACATATATTAAATTATTTGAAACAAAAAAACCAATGCTTCATTTAATACATTCCAGTATTTATAAATTGATGGCAAAATTTTTCTCTTTTTTTATGAAGCCAGAAAATATAGAGTGCACATCTTATAATGATTTATTAAAGGTTGATGTCACAAATCCAGAATTCCATCTACCTAGCAAAGTAATATTTACTGGTGCAGAAGCTTCCACTCTCCTGAAGAAATTATCAAAAAATCATCCAATAGCAAAAGAATTCCAAATTTCTCTGATGAAAGCTTATACTAATACAGCACAGCATATGAAACAGAAATTACCCCTTAAAAATTCATATCTAATTAGTTTTACAGCATTAGATCCAGAGCTAAGAGGTAAAACCAGTACAATATTAGCTTTTGAAAAATTATCATCTTTTATGTCCCATATTTTTAGTGATAATGAAAAGTCAAAAGTAGAAGCTGGAATAAGGTTATACCAGAGTGATATTGATATCACCAAAGAAATGTTCTACGCATCTGATGAAAGTGGAAATCAAGTCAAGTGTACAATTGATAAATATTGATCTAAAGTTTTTAATTTAAATGATGATTTCACAAATGATTATAAGTATCGTACATTGGCTAAATTGGTCAAAGCCTGCCTTAGCTGCTTCCATGGCCCATTAGTGGAAAGTGCATTCAACTTAATGAATACACTTGTCACTGACTATAGAACCTCTCTTAAGATTGATTCCCTAGATGCAGTGCAGACTATTAAATATGATTTAATGGCTTCTAAAGAAACCTCATGGGAAAAATATGGCTAAAAAAATCCAATGACTGATCCAGTTCACAAAGATCGCTTACTGAATATAAACAGAAGTTGGAAAACATATCAAGAGGACTTAAAAACATGTATTTCAGATGAGTCACCTATAAAAGTCTCTGAAAAACCTTCTACATTAGCAGAAAAGCAAAGTGCTTCTACCTCTGCATGTGCAGTTCTCGAGGAAATTTCTTCAACTGTAAATGAGGAAAATAAAAGTCAACCTTCCTGCAATTATGAAGTTCACCACAAAAGAAAGACAAGCCCACAAACATCAGAAAATAAAAAAAAGCAGCAGAAATTAAATAATTTTTTTTAAAGAATTAATTCTGGTAATTTAAAATATTTACATAAAATGTAGTAGTTTATATGTTTGAAAATTTATGGTTATTAATTTTACAAAAAAAGTAATTCATTGAACTTTTATAATTAGGTCATTCAATACTTCATAAGTGTAATTTTTCATTTCTCCCCCCCCCTTCTCGAAACTCCAAAATGTCGGTAGTAAGTCCATAAAAGTTTCAGGGGATTTTTTGGGGTCCCACAAACACCCCTGATATAGATATTTTGAGTTTTTGATGTATTTTTGCCTTGTCACTAAGTAAGAACTGAATTAATTGAGAGAGAATTACTGAATCATATGTGGAAAACAAGTGAGGTATACAAACGAGAGGCTGAGAGTTTATTACCGATTGGAAAGTAAATATTTGATCGTTTTCATTAAGATTTTCAAGTGTATGTATACTAATTCTCTGTCATAACGAAATGATTTCAAGCTACTTTAAGTAGCTTTTTTTCTGATGTAAATATATTATTAAAAATTTGACTATTTTGATTTTAATTATTTGAAAATTTTTTTGTATCAAATTAATTATTACATTTTCTGTACAACATTCTTCAACTAGCTGTATAGAAACTAAATCTTTTTCACACATAGTGTACTGAAACTTCGAGTAAGTGAAATTTTTGATTACATATAGTTTTTTTTTCTGCTCTCTTTGGTTTTTACTTAACCTAATTTGACTCTATATGCTGCTTTATAGCATTTTTATATGATTTTTCAGTTGACAAAGTGACGGACTGTATGTTGTGATTTTAGTATTATTTCATCTTGCAAAAAATCTAAAACTATGGTGTACCAAAATGGTATTGTGTAAAAATGGTGCTATACATATGGGACTAGACTGTAAAGATGTATTAGAATTTTCAGCATTTAGTAAAAATTACGTTTGGTACATTAGTTAATTTTTTACAAATATCTCTAAATTTTCTTTACGAGTTCTAAAACAATGCATTGTATTTTATTATTGAAATCTGAAATGTAACATTAAAGATTTTATGGAATCTTAAATTTTATGAGAAAAATGTGATAATGATTAAGTAAGTTTGCACTTAAGAGACAAATTGTACGCAAGAATTTTGATCGCTTTCTGATCTAATCTATTTAATTTCAGTTATAATGTGAAATTAACACTTGAATAACTAAATTATTATAAGTAATTATAATGAATTCTTTGGTAAAGTGCACAACGAACCCAATTATTCATGGTAATGTAGGCCAAGACTAACTCAATTCATTGAAAACTCAAGTAAAACTGAAATCATTTCAAATTGGGAATTATGGGTGTAGGGGATTTTGCAAATATGTATGATACAGTACCATTTATAAGCCTGCTTTTTATACCTTTTTTAATTTAATATATAGAAAGAAAGGAAGATATTCAGACTTCATTGTGTATCATTTATTTTCAATTAATACATCTAGTATTTAAAGTATGAAAATGTGTATTATTTGAATGAGTATTTGTCTCTTACTGCCATTAAATACAAATTGGTAAAAGGCGCCAAAAACAAATTTTCAAAATATGGAGGATATTCAAAATGGTGACTATGCATTTTATTTTTTAATAACTGATCATAGACAAGTATAAGTGAACTTTTTTAATCTCGAATTCCTCATTGTGTTTAAATAAATTTTTTTGTGCAATTTCAGCATTGATATCTTGAAACATTTTTTAAAGACTTTCTCTCTTGAATTTCTTATTCCCGTGCTAGAGGAATGAAAAAGCTGATGACTCTCTATGCCTTTTCCCTGGAAACTTTTGAGTAGTACTCTGAATGGCTCTGTCTATCTGTAATCTTCAGATTTTATTCTGGTGAAGCTGGTTCTTTGTTCATTTATGCGTGGTAAAAGACATGACATGCAAAGTCTGTAAAAGTGCTCCATATGGAGTAGCCCAACCACAGACCAGTTAGTTAAGACTGTTGGAATGCTGCTAATTGACCCTGGATTCGAAACTAAGCAAACATGTCTTGCTGTACATATGTTTTTAATTTCCCTCTGTGTGACATGAGTACAAGTTAGTTTCTCATAAGTCCGCCACAAAGACATCCTTTCCCTTAGGCACATGGCCGTCGAGTGCTTTGTCATAACCATAATCATATGGAGAATTTTCTGACTTTTTCCGCCTTCAGTGTATTGTTGACCAATTACGTAAGTGCTAAATTTGTCATCCTAATTTTACATCACATTCTATGATTAGTTGAATAAAGATTAAAGCCTGAATGAGTAGGAAAAATTTTCAGTTAGCTGAAGGAAGCTGATAAAAACCATGGCCATGGGGGGGGAATCTCTTTGCTTGGTAAGTTTGTGCGGGAGGCAGTTGTTACTTCCTTGAAGTTGGAAAGGACGGATCACCTGAACCAACCGCTGGCGGTAGGAGACCTGGAGTTCGATCTGGACCTTCTGAGAATGGGTGCAGCTGCCAGGGTAGTGACGTGCTACCTTATAGCCTCTCTTACCCCCATTCAACATTGGGCAACCAGGTTCACCTGGGCTGATGATGTTGGACAACCATCCCTGGGGCTTGACTGTGTGGAATTTCTGGAATCGACCATTTTTGGGAGGAGACCTGCGAGGCAATTGGCTAGACTTGTGTCTAGACAGCCTCGATCTCTGGGGTAAATAATCAGTCTTCACAGGACTAGAGCTATCGTTTATTCGGTGGTTGGTTCAGGCTCGGCAGGGACAATATGGTACTGTCTTGTCTGCATGGCTGTGGGAACGTTACATGGTTGATATCAAAGGTTGTCCAAGGTGGGATGGACTCCACGTCGGTGAATGCGGAGGGGCGGTGATGTCAACCTTGTGACATGTGACTTAAGATTTTTAAACTATTGAGGCGGAAGTGGTGACTCCCCTTTTACTAAGTGCTTTTGGTGGAGTAACTGGCCGTGGGGTTCTTTGAGGATGCCTGTCAGACTCCACCCTACTTTGGGAAAATTTATCCCTCTGCATTGACTGAGGGAGTGGTGCCCCCTCAGATCTCCTCCAATGGTTGGGGTGCTTTATTTACTGTGAAAGGGGGACTGAATGTCTTCTAGGGCTGGGAGCCCCCTCCATTGGTGTAGTGTAATATCCATTCCATTATTCCAAATTTAGAGTGTATCACAATCCTGATGAGATGACAGAAGTTATAACCACTTGAGTGTTTATCTCACGAATCTGCAGTTTTAAAATTGGGTATAGACAGCAGATTATTAGAAAGCTTAAGATGGTCAGTATCCTGGTTACGATGCTTAAAGAAGCATCAAAAGAGCAAGAATGAAAAAAGTGTTTCTTCAAAGTAATCTTAAAACAAATAATAGTAATGAAGAACAAACCATTAAACATGTTGATACTCAAGAAAGAAAGGTAGTTGGAACAGTCAAAATTCTCTATAAGAAATTGTTCTTAAGATTTCATTTGAAAGTAGTTTTAATTATACTCTACAACTGCAACATGTGGTATTCCAGGGGATGCAAGAATTTTGATAGCTATGAAACCTCTATCAGGAGATATTAATGATACAGAGTTTTAGAAAGATAATAAGAATGGAGTGAAGAAAGAAACAGAAACAGCTGTTAAGTCTTCTGAAAGCATTAATCCTGTATTATTTGCTGTATAGAAAGTTATGAATCTCAAAAAGATTGATTATGTGCTTGAGCTTATCAAAGTAGTTACTTCTGTTTCTTTGATTTATTTGACTAAATGTCTTAAAAACTTTGGTAAAGCTTATATTTTTAGCAAAAAACTTAAACATTGGTAATATTTCATGCATTTATTAATGTGTGTTCTGCATGTCATTAATTTTGTATCCACTGTCATTCTAAAATTTACAGAAATTAAAACATTATTATTTCAGTTTTTTTTCCCTCTTTTTATAAGATCTATGGACTTCAAAATTATGAAGGTGCAAGTAAGTTACAAGTTTCTCAAAATAATGGAGGAAGTTTTATGGTAACGATTTGGATAAATTGGTGGGAAGGTTTCATGAAATATGTAGCGTAGATGATTCCATACAGCAAAAATTGCATTTAGTAAAATGTTCGCTGCGCATTAACAAGTTAAATGCAAAATGTTCCATGACATTAAATGGAAAATTCCTGAAGGTATTAGAAAATAAATTCAGATAATTTTGTAGTACATATTTTCAACAGAAAATGAGTATTTTGTAAATGTTCCTGAAACTTTACTGAGTAACTGCAAATTAAACGTTGCTTATTTTGGAGATTTACGGGCTCATTATTACATTATTCACTGTAAAACGGCAGTAGGCTATTTTCCATTTCTTTTTCTCCCAAAGACGAACTCTTGTATTTATTGTTTGTGTTGTGGAGGGGTACCAAAAAAGTACCTGGCACTAGTTATTAGATTTGTAGACTCCCAGAGTAGGTATTACCATGTATTCTGAAAAATGACATCTTTTGCTGTAATTTGATTTGGTACTTTTGCATAATCATGCATTTTGACTAATGAAATTGCAGAGTAAGAGTTTAATTATCATGCTGTATTATACTTAAATGCTGAATAAACCTCATTGGTTATTATCATATTGTTGCGTTTTACGGGTTCGTGGATTTGAGAGTATCCGATGAAAACACGATGCAGAACAATAAAAAGCACGATTTATTTACAGGAATCACTATTTACAGCACAGTTCCAAAATTACCTTTAAAAGCGTCGAAAATCTACAATAAATACGCTGAAACAATCAGCAACACAGCTTCAGGCTGTAACTGTAAAGGTAGCTTCACGGCAACACTAAACTTATAATAAACACCGTGGAACAATCACCAATACACTGTCAAGCTATACTGTAAAGTTAGCTTCACGGCAAAGCACTATCTCGATCGCTTTCCGTTCACCAAAACTCTCGCGTAGCAGCTATTCTCACAACTAATCACACTGCTCGCAATACTTCACAATACTTCACAATCTCTTCGCAACTAACTGCTCTCAGAAACGCAAGGGTTTATATAGCTTTTCTTTAAGTTCCACACGTTTCGAGAAATATCTCGACAGGAAGTTATTCTAGAAGCTTCCCGATTGGACCATGGGATATCGCCAATTTGGTCGCCAAATGGGCGATAAAGTCGCCAATCTGGCAACCCTACCATACACTATTTTATGGCAACCCTAGTGCTATGCCGGAAAGCTTACATACAGGCGCAACCGCCGAATTTTTCGCAACACTGCCCCCTCCCAAGGACTGCACGTCCCGGGCAGTACAATCCTTGATCAGAAGCATAATTCGATACATACAAAAGGTAATAAAACAAACAAATAACATAACTAAAGAAACAAATATTTACATTATTTACAAATAACAAAAACATTTACACTAATTACAAAGATCTATGTACAAGCAACTATGCATAAATCATACAATTAAACATAAAAACATTACGAAATACGGGGTACCCATAACAAAAATAACTATCACTAATTACTATGGCCATAGTATGGAGCTAACCTATCATAATGTACAATCTTAGGTTTGGAATTGGGAGACTTACGGATCCGTATTACGACGTCATTCAGTCTGTTGAGGACTGTGTAGGGACCTTCCCAATGCGATTGCAGTTTGGGAGAAATGCCCTTATGACGGCTTGGATTCCACAGCCAAACCTTGTCGTTTTCCTGGAACTTATGTTCGGTCGCTCTTGCGTCGTACCTCTTCTTCATCCTGTCCGTCGAGATGTTAATTCGCTCTCGAGCAAACCTGTGCATCGTTTCCAACCGGGCTTGGAGATCTTGAACGTACTCCTCAGGAGAGGACTGTAGATCCGGAGGACGGCCGAAAAGCAGGTCACTCGGAAGACGGAGATCATGACCGAAGAGCATTTGAGAAGGGGAATAGCCGGTACTCTCGCGGACGGCACTACGGTAAGCAAGCAGGAACAGGGGCAGCTTACGATCCCAGTCTTCTTGGTTCTTGGAAACCATAAGCGATAGGTGGTTTAAGATTGTGCGGTTAAATCTCTCCACCATGCCGTCAGACTGCGGATGTAACGGGGTGGTCTGTGTTTTCTTTATTTCCAATAAGTCGCACAGTCCTTTGAGCACAGCCGAAGTGAAGTTCCTGCCTTGGTCGGTATGAATCTGGCGTTTCATTGAGTTATACCCGGGTCAAATACTTTTCCACTGCAGTTCTCAGGTGTATTTCTGTTTTTCATATCACAGTCTGAAGATTCAGTCCTTTCAGACTTTTCGTGCACAGGAAGATCTGAAACAGTTCCTTCACCACTCTGTAGTTTGTTCGCATCGTGGGTGCAGTTCACCTTGGTAATTTTGGTAGTTGCTACATGCTTATTTTCCTCCGTTTCATGGGAACCAACTCCGAAGTTTGCACCAGGGTCATGAACAGTCCGATCCTTTACAAACAGAAGTATCCTGGTTTAGAATCAAGTCCATGTCTACACAATCTTCATTAAAAGACACACACACAGTTTGGGAAGTAGGTAAATTTTCTTGCAATACTGCATCACTCTGCGTAAGCTGTACATCAGCTTCTTCCATCTCAGAGTCACATGAATTTTTCAGATGGTTCAATACTTGCTAACTGCAATTTCGTAACTTCACTATCAGTTTCTATGATCTCGACAGTCGCATTTTCATTTTCTTCTGTCTCTACTTCAGGCACTTGAGAATCAAAAGTTTCCTTCCCGTCTTTTATTTCTTCATGCTTTCCTTCTTTTCCTTTGACCCCGTTAGATGTTTCATTCATCATTTCTTGATCTTTCTCAAACACTCCACCAGCTACTTCCTCCGTTTCTTCATCCTCTGACTCTTCAGATGCCACTTTGATTTCCGCATCTTCTTTTATGGCTCCAGTTTCTTTTGCAAGCTCCTTTTTCATCTGTTGGAGTTGCTCTCGTACCTTTTCTCGGCTGACTTTCCTCTTTTCGCGCTCGGCCTTCATCTCTTCATAGCCAGCTTTTATCTCTTGTTTCATCTCTTCATATCTGGCGTTCATCTTTTCTTGTCTGGCGTTCATCTTTTCTTGTCCGGCTTTCAGAGCTGCTAACATGTCCATCAAAGCTCTCATTTCCTCCGCCTTCATTTTCTCCTGTAGACGGATGACTGGCATTCACTCTCAAATCCCACTTCTGACACCAGTTGTTGCGTTTTACGGGTTCGTGGATTTGAGAGTATCCGATGAAAACACGATGCAGAACAATAAAAAGCACAATTTATTTACAGGAATTACTATTTACAGCACAGTTCCAAAATTACCTTTAAAAGCGTCGAAAATCTACAATAAATACGCTGAAACAATCAGCAACACAGCTTCAGGCTGTAACTGTAAAGGTAGCTTCACGGCAACACTAAACTTATAATAAACACCGTGGAACAATCACCAATACACTGTCAAGCTATACTGTAAAGTTAGCTTCACGGCAAAGCACTATCTCGATCGCTTTCCGTTCACCAAAACTCTCGCGTAGCAGCTATTCTCACAACTAATCGCACTGCTCGCACTACTTCACAATTAACTCGCAACTCTAACAACTAACTGCTCTCAGAAACGCAAGGGTTTATATAGCTTTTCTTTAAGTTCGACACGTTTCGAGAAATATCTCGACAGGAAGTTATTCTAGAAGCTTCCTGATTGGACCATGGGATATCGCCAATTTGGTCGCCAAATGGGCGATAAGGTCGCCAATCTGGCAACCCTACCATACACTATTTTATGGCAACCCTAGTGCTATGCCGGAAAGCTTACATACAGGCGCAACCGCCGAATTTTTCGCAACAATATGTATAAACTGCATAACTACTATCAATTATAGTAGCCACATCCAGTTATGTGATTTCAGTTTAGGCTTGCATCTAATATACAGTTTACTGATATGCTTGAAAGTGAATAATTAGCAATATATCATTAATTTTTTGTAACTTTTTTTCTGTGCCATGATAAAATATTTATTTCAGTAGCTTGTCATTCCTTGGAACAAAGCATTAGATTTCACAATTAACAACAAACATTCTGTATAGGACTCAGATGTGTTGGGGGGGGAGAGTCTTGTTCACTAATCAACATTCACAGCTTCTTGATTGCCGAGTTCATAACAGTTTTAACCTTACTATCCAAGGTTGTATGTATTCAATTATAAGGAATCTAGATTATCCAAGGTTCACTTTGCATAATGCAGAATTTCAGTTAATTGGTGCTGTATTCTACTTAATGTATATTTAGTGTTAAAAATATTAGATATAAGATTGGATTCTTGTTTCTTTAGATTAGGCAGTTTGCATCATATGTTTTAGGTAAAAATAGGCAATTACATCAAATGTGGGATTATGTATATGTTTAAAAATATTTGATTCTTTGTCTCATAATGATATGTTTAATTCTGCTGATATTCTAATTTTTTTAGAACTAAAGCGTAACTGTGAAACATGGGGTTATGTATATGTTTAAAAATATTTTATCCTTTGTCTCATAATGGCATGTTTAATTCTGCTGATGTTACATGCATATAAATTTTTTAGAACTGAGGCATAACTCTTTAAATAATCTGATGTATATTGATAATATAAACAATAATGAGCATAATTTTTCTCGTAAAAGAATTATATTTTAGTGATATTTGAAACATCAGCATTTCTTTAAAATTTTCCCATGATGTTACTTTATGTTACGTAACTAGGTATTGATCACACATGTAGTCTAAATTGCCAATTCATAGAAATTCTGTTGTTCGATATAAAAAAAAATCTTTAATTTGCCTTTGAAAGTTAAGCTTGATGTTGCTCAAAAAACAAGCACTTGAAAAGAATATGCATACATTTTAATAATTTGTCTTTAATAAAGTTTGTAATATCTGACTAATGCAATTTATAGTATATACAATTATACAACTGGAATGGATTTTTTTTCTGAGTATTTTCATAATGGTTGTAATTAATAAGAATGTTTCCATCATACTGCATATCACCACTTTGTAATAGTTTTAAGTTCTTTGCAATGTCAATAACAACTTGTATAGTTTCAGTTTATTAGTGTAGTTTTTGAATTTTAGAATCATTTGTATGAGGTTTAAAAACTGCTGTCTTAAATGAAAATACTTAGAAGTATCCAAGCATTGTAGAAATTAGTATGTGTAATTTTAAAATGTGTAATTTAACAATGATTAATGTGATGTTATAAAAATGAGTAATTTAATGCATAATTTTAAAATAAGATGATATATTCTGGAACCACATTTGTTTTTTAATTGAAAATTTTAAATTCCTTGTGCACCACATAGTATTATTACACAAGGCTTACAAAGGGAAGTAAAAGAAAACAAATACAATAACCACACAAAATAATAATAATAATAAAAAACTTACAAATTCACAGATGACACGTAAGAGATAAAATTACAGACAAAAAAGAAAGCCATTTTATCTTGGACAAATACATGAAGAGGGGGAGGAAATGTAATATTCACAGATTTTAACCTAGAAATGAGTTCTTTTCGTCCTTCCTTGAGCTTTGTCCCTTGAAGCTGCATGAACACAAGTCTGTACTAGATAATCTAAATCTTTTCAGATAAGAATTGAATTTACCATGTCCAGTTAGAAATTGAGTTATTTCAAAATTACAGAGAAAGTGTTTATTATTCAATCTGTGAGGAATGAAAGGAAAATATAGTTTAGTTAAGGATGCATTAGTAGAATTCCTGTATAGTTCATTCCACTTGAGTATTGTATCATCCCTACTGTGTTTCTTGAAAAATGAATCATTGGAGTATTTACTCGGAAGATTTGTAGCTTGTTTTGCTAACCAATCAGCTCTTTCATTTCCTAGACTGCCAGTGTGGCCACGTACATGAGAAAAGATGACATCAATGCCTTTATTATTAATGTTCTTAAGAATGGCGTGAGAAGTGACAATTAATTTATTCCATGAGAAGAGACTACATTCCCAAGAGACTACAACGACGAAAGAGAATCAGTGCGAATAAGAAATTTGGCGCTTAACGAATAGTTGTTAGATATCCACTTAATTGACTCACTAATGCACAATAATTCGGCTTGGAAAACACTGCATTCATTGGGAATTCTAAAAGAGTTTGTATTCTAGTTCAGAAACGTGACGGAAAACGACATAAGCTAATCCAACTCGATTAATTAATTTTACTGCCGTCTGTATAACACACAACAGGGAAATTATCCTCAACGGAATTGTCATAAATGATAGTTTGAATTGCCAAACGATCGGCAGGATGAGGAAGATCTTCAAACAACACCTCGGTATCGAACATAAATTTGCTGATGGTATCTTTAAACTTTTTATCATTTAAAACATGAAGGTCAATCGGAGGAAATCCTGAAATTACGAAACAGGCTTCATAGCTAATTGTTCTGTATCCACGCACAACTCTTAGTAAAATTCTCCTTTGAATTCTGCGAAGTATACGGGAATTAATCTTCTTTTCTAAAGCTGTTCCCCACACTCTAGATGCATAGCAAATAAAGGGGACAATACCCTGCTTATAAATCATATTAATAACATTAGATTTTAAACTAAAAGTATTGCAAGAGACACGATTAAGTCCTCTAAGTATATTTTCACACTTATTAGATAAATACATATGATTTCTCCAGCAAAACTTATGATCAAGAATAACGCCGAAATATTTAATTTCATTCGCCGTTTCGAGTAAGGCATTATCCAAATACAACTGTTGGTTTGAATAGCTGACATGCTTTCTTTTAATTATCATAATTTTTGATTTATTAGGATTGAATTCCAATTTTTGTTCTCTGGACCAATTGGAAATAATATTAAGGGTGTTCTGAGCCGTATTAAAGAGAGTAATGGGACACTTCTCTTGAAAACAAATTAGTAGATCGTCAGCAAAAGCAATTGTTTTACAACTCGGACAATATGAGAGTGTATTGAGTAAATCATTCATAATTAAATTCCACAGGAAAGGTCTGGAAACCGAGCCTTGAGGGCAAACTCTTTCTAAAATGCGGGAGGAAGAAACGTGGCCAAGGGAGAGCAACGCAGATCTGTCATGCAGAAAATCTTTAATAAGGCGGAAAATATTACACGAAATACCAGCTTTCCTTAAAAAAACAAGTATCCCAGGCCACCAGGCATGGTCGAAAGCACCTTTGATATCAAGGAACACTAAGACTGTGTGTAAATTTTTCTTCTTACCTTCGTCCACTATGTCTTTTAAGTACAAAAGAGCATCTTCACAACTCTTATGAGGGGTAAAACCAAACTGTGCTGGAACCACATTTAAACATAAATAACGGTACTGGAGCTTTTGTAGACAACACATCTGCTTTATCAACTTTACCTGCAATGGATGATTTCAGTACGTTCTTCATCTTTTATTAATTTCAACAGGGTTGCTTCACTTAGGATTGTTTTTTAGTGGTATAGAAGTGTGAAGGTCTGTTTTGCTACGCAGCATAGTGGTGATATGAAATGCTTTTCCAGTTTTGAAGCTGTTTTTATGCTGAGGTTTATGGATGATTTTGGTGTTGTCTCATTCAGTTATTTAGTGTGAATGCTCGGCAAAGTGTTCGACTACAGAAGTGCTATTTTCATTGATGCAGTGGAAAGCAGTGCTTTAGCAGAGAGCTTGGAAATATCTTTTTTGTGTTTGGCAATTCTTTTTGATAGTTTTTAGGATGTTGAGCTGATATATTGAGTTTCTATGCTTGTATCGCCTTTGTAAATTAGGATAGTATATACACTAAAAGTATCTCTTGATGATGTCTGATTTATCTCATCTTAATACATTGCATGTGGGTATATTTTGGCATGGATGCATGCTTGAAGCAGGTGTTTTCTTCATGAATTTTGTACAATATTGGTCATTTGGTAAAATCGCAATAAATTGATACATACAGACACCATACACAATTATATGCCAATCATATTTATATGATACCCGCTTTCCTGTATGAATCTATTAAATGCATACTTTTATATGCCACAGACTAGTGAGAGACACAAAAAAAGTACATTTATATGTATTTTATTACATATTTTACAGTATGTTAATAATTTCCAGATGGGTGGGCTGGGCTAACGGCAAGTTTATAACCAAATAATCTCTTAAACAAGGGGCAGGTACATAGGATGACAGAGGTAGTAGGGAAAAGTTCCAATAAATTTACTATTATTTGATGATTGCTTCGGTAACTTTACTTTTAGAGAAATGAATATAGAAGCTTGTTTGTTGAGTTTTCCCACAAGATTATCTATTGTTCATTAATATTGATTATCTATTGTTCATTTGGGATGTCTATTGTTTTCAGTAATTTGTAGCTTGTAATTGTATTCAGTTTTGTGTAACTGGTGTGGACAGGAATCCTTGGCATGGTTTGAGTAAAAATAAAAGATAGTTGTTTTGGGTGGATTGAAAAGGGAGAATCAAACAGGATTATTGCTTGGTTACTGGTTGGTTCATGATAAATTGTAATCTGAATAGACTTGCCATTTTCCAAAATTAAAAGATCTAATCTGAGTACAGCAACCCTGGAAACTTGGTGAACCCATCCATTATTTTACCCACCAAGTTTTCTCACACTGGGATTTATCCAGGTTACCTTCGTCACCAGGCCAATTGTGGATTACTTTCAGTTTTACAGGAAAGTACTGCAACTGCAGTAGAAACTGTATTAGCATATCTATACCAAAGTATCAAACCATGTGTTGCATCTTCCGCTGATGAAGCAGATAGGTCATCTGCAAAAGCTCCTTTGCTTTAATTTATATTTAAACATGGTTCCAGCAG
>KK114493.1:105555-222450 GCA_000611955.2 Stegodyphus mimosarum
AATTTTTTAATTATAGTATGTATAATGTGTGAATGGATTGGAAAAATCATTAACATTAACATCCCAGAGCAGTGTGGCTATTTATATGAGTTTAACACCTGGAGAAATGGAAGATACTTTAGTACCATATTTAGTTTAGATAAAAACAGCTAGGATAGTAGCTTGCATTTCATAATGCCACTGATGTACTGTGTACAGTGATGTACAGATTTGGAATAAATGGCTGGTCTGTTTGTTGACCGTGTGGGAAAGGTATAGATGTGATCCATCATATATGAAAAATATTCATTTAGGAAAGGGAGTGGGACTCAGGTTTATTGTGGAAGAGTATTAACATACAGCTAGAACCTTGGAAGACCTCTGCATGAGGCCGATTGTTATCCTGGGAAAATGACTCGAATGCAATGGCAGCAGACCTGGTCACAGAAGCTCATCAGTATTCTGTGCCACAGAGGACCACTAGAGATTTGTTATACATCATAGGAATGGTCTCTAGGCATTTACTCTTGGCATAGAGGTGTATGGTATTTAATAATAAAGGTAGATTCTGCATACTAGGCTTTCTCATCTGGTTGCATTCCTCTGAATTGTTGATGTTCAGTTTACTATGGTAAGGTAAGATCAAAACTGATCATAAAAAAATATTCTGTGCTGCTGTGAAGATGGCATAGAAGAGGGATTTGGGCATGCACACTTTGCACATATTTGGAGTGGGATGTTGTTTATACTGATTTTCTTTTGTTTCCAGAACAGTGGGAAGAGAGAAAATATCAGATTCAGGAAAAATTCAGTCAATATAGCTTATGATCTAATTTAATCCAGCTTATTATATTTTTGCATTATTATTATAGCTATCATATTAAAATTTTAATTTTCTTCTATGTTGAAAGTCTTGCTAATTCTAGAGCACTCTACTTCATGACAACCTAACCCGAGAATACACACAAGGCTAGAATGACCTTTTCAACTGCTTTTCACCCTGTTCTTCAAGATATCCATACGCATCCAACTGTCCGCGGATATTCAACTCTTCCAAGTCGCTTACACATTTGGCGACTTCTTGCCAAATCCAACCACTTAAACAACAATCGTTTTATGCGATGAAACTCCAGCTAAAACTGATAGTTAATTGTAGCGTAAAACGTAGTGCGTGTTGTTCATTTTCTTAATTTACATGAACTTTTTCACTACTATCTAAATGTGACGTATGCGAATTTGATGACCTTTAAAAACTAAATCGTTACTTAAAACTTGAAACGGAATACCTAACAATGCATTCTTTGCAGCTTGGGTTGATTTTTTTTTTTAAGTTAAGACATATCAGCTTAGGAAATTTGGCAGTTTCTCTTAATTTGTAAGGGTTTACTCAGTTTGTTGCTACCAAAGCAGTGAACCGGGGAATTCTTTTAAAATTTTTTTTCTGGAGAAGTTAATTTGATTTTAATTTGGGATGTTTAAAAAGTGTCTATCTTTCATAGCAAATATCATAAAAATTTTATCAGTATTAATTATCTCGTAAGACACATGCTCATGCAATCATACTCAATCACCCTCCCATAGTACATTTTGTCCTATCTTGTTTATTATTGTTTAAAATAAAAAATTGGAAATTGAGATCTTCAGATTACAGTCTAAGGACTAAAGAATTTACGATTAAAAATTTCAAGCTATTAGGAAAATATTAAAAATTTTTAACCGCAAAATAAGATTAAAATTCTATACCAATAAAATAAGCCTATACTAATTAATTAAAAACATAACATTAGAAATGCCTTTTGTTTGTTACAATAAAGCTCAAATGTTCATAAGATCTAAAAAAGTATAAAAAATTTAAATTGTTAAGAAGTACGTTTAAAAATTCACCATATTTATTAATGACTGTCGCTGAATACTGGTAGTTTAGTCCGAGGTTCGAATCTTGTGAATGGGCTGGCTGCATAGGGTTTTTGTGGTTTTCCTCATGTGTAACGTGTATAGGAGCCAGTTTTCCTTAAAAAGTCCTCAATGAAGGCACCCCTGCCTTAGGCAGATATCCCTAGAGGCTTTGCCATAATCACCCATATCCTACCCCCTACCTGACTAAGTGATGAGATGCATTCGTGCAGGAAACGGGCTCCTATTCTTGTTACACATGGGGAAAACCATGAATCCTACCCCTTTCGCTTGTATTCGAGCCAAGGTCAAACTACCAGCATTCAGCGGTCTTAACCTCGGCCACTGGGGGAGGGGACACATGTTAGATGTTTTAATGGATGTTAGCTTGTGTTTATAATGTTGTTTACAATTGTTTATAGTTTTGCCCTTTTTTTTTTAATTTGTGGCCTTAATAAAAAGGCCCTTGTATTTTTAATTTGGGGCCCTGAAAAGGGCCTTTTTTTAATTGAGGTATTCAATTCCGCTAATATTATTGTCTGAAGAATCTGAACTGTCCGACTCATCAATGTTAAACTTCACTCACTCAACAGTGTTCTCTACCAGACCATCTAACTTCCACATTTTCTCTTCTATTACGTGCCTCACGCATTTAGCCAATTGCATAGGAGTCACTAAATCTATCCTTTTCTCAATCAATTTACGGACTTCGTCCTTTTTAAAAGTTCTGTTTTCAGATGCTACATATCCCTTTATGCTGCTCCACGTGAGCTCAATTGGATTCAATTCACAATGATATGGTGGTAAACGAAGAACAGTATGTCCATCTTCAGTAGCTAAAGCATTGATATGGTGCAATTCAAACTGTTTCCGAACTTTAGATACGAGAACTAAAAGTTCTGCCTTCAAGATATCAGCTTCCCAAGGAATATTTTTTTTCTGTCAACCAAAGTTGAATGTCTGCTTTCCTTGTACTTGAAGAGTGAATGTTTTCAGACAAAGTGCTATGGTAAGATGCATTGTCCAGCACAATTACACTGTTCAGGTGCAGGCTAGGCAGCAATTGTTTTCTTCAAATATTCGGCATTCATTTCCCCGTGATAATCTCCTTCCTTTTTTTTAGCTTCGAATATATCGCATGCTTCAGGAATAAATCCGTTTTCGTTACCAGCATGAACGACTATGCATCGTGACCCTTTTCCTGAGCGAGCAGTTATACCTGCCGAAAGGCCACTCAAAAAGGCTCTCTTAGCACTTTTTACAGTTGTATCCTCCCAAATTTTGGTTTTGGTGTGCCCAAAATTTACCCAAGTTTCATCGGTGTAATAAATTGTGCTACCCTGTGCTCGATATTTTTTTTATATTTCTTAGATATCTGTGCCTCCAACACTGAATATCGTCACGTTCAATCAAAATTGACTGGCGTTTTCGTTTTCTGTATGCAAATCCTAAATCATTCATCATTCGTCCTACTGTGCAAATGGACATATTTGGCAAATCAGGTTCAGCATTCCACTTTTTTCACAGTAGAAATTTCATTCCGTTAAAAAAAAAAACTATGAACTTTCCTTCGTATTGTTGCTAAAGTTAGCTTATCATATCGTTTGATTTCGGTTTGCGTACCGACTTTCAGAGGTCGTTTTTTCCCCGGAGTGGAAAATTTGCCATTTTCTTTCAATTCGGATTTCATGCAATTGATGCTTGTTACAGAAACTCCAGTCAAATCAGCAGCAAAAGTAACAATTTCGTTATCGGATTTATTAGCAAAATGCTCCCGTAATTTTATAACAACATTCATAACGATAATCTTAGCGGAACTGCTCAGTGGTTTACCAGTCTTATGAGGTTGAAAATCACACACCTGTGTTGAAGATGAATCAGACGCCATAACAATTGCTATCTTCTCCTCCCGGTCAGTGAATGAATGAATGCTTTATCTGCTTTTCTCATTGAGCGTGGGGTGAGGTCGTGGTTGCTGGAATTTTCGGTTTCGCCAATAATGCCAAAAAAAGGGGATGTCTTCCTGTTGGTCATCGAATGATTGACATATTAGCAAATTTTTAAATAAAAAGCTGGATGCAACGTAATCTATCGTTTCACACATTTTTTTCTAATCTACTTTTTTTGCTCAACAGTATTCATATTTCACAGTGTAAGTTTTATTATATAACTTCTCGAAAATGGTAGAACTATAATCTACGGCGGATGCATACACTTCTACTATATCCAGTGTTCTCAGCTTAGGTTGACCTGCAGTATAGTAGGATCTATTAAGCGAAAGTATGTTTGATACTTGCCTTCTAGAGCACCATCATGTGAGCAAATGGCATCGGTGCAGTTCAGACTTAAGAAGATGAAGTTTCAAAACTAGACAAAATAGCAATCTTATTTTGGTGTAGATTTTGAATGGTACAGAAAGCAAAAGTTTCCAAATTAATAGAATTTGTTGAGATGTGAAAGTATATGAAGATGATGCAGTAGAAATTTCCCATTGCATTGACATTATCCCAGTCTACTCACAGACTGCAAAATCTGTAATATGGTTTTAAATCCAGAAAATATTGCTACCGATAGGAAAAAGTGAGAGAGATTTTTGAGAATAAAGATTTGGCTTGACAGTTCAATGGGAATTTTCGATGTTGCAATCACAGGACTGTATTGCAATTCATTTTGTTCGTAATGGAACTTTGAACAAAAAACTATGCCTGTCTATAAAATTAAAGTATGTATCAGTACAAAAACGATACTGCTTAAATAACTTACATTGAAAGAAATGCTTAATGGAACAAACAAATTTTGAGCTTTTATTTTAAATTTTGATTTTCTTAAGGTCATAAATGTTTTGTTATTTCATAAAAAAAAACTATTTCATATTTCAAATTTTATAATATCTATCTACATGCCATCTTACTAGATTTAAACTGATGATCTAAAATCTTGAAGTTTCCAGAACCAGGAATTATTGAAAGTCCTGATAATTCTGGATCTCATTCTTTGTATATTACCAACTATTCTTGTATATTTTTTCCTTTCACTGCTATTTAAGACATTTTGTATAGCTCATAACACTGCATTCCAAATCTCTTATTGAAAATCTTTTGCAGCCAGCATAGTATTAAGAATACTTTAAAAAAACTTGAAAGCATAAGATTAGCATACCACTTTCTTCTGTTGTAGCTGGGTCATCAATTAACACTTCAGTTAATAACATGCTATTCATTAGGTAATTGATTTTATATGCAGGAGTATTGAGATGTGAATTTATGTGTGCAAGAAACTATCAAAAATTTTTATTATGAAAGAGATTTAATTTTCTCCTTTGTTAAATTTTTAGATAGATAGGCTGTTTCTAAAGTAATTCTGCAACTTAAAATCTCCAGAAGTTCATATTTCATGTATGTTATTTTGTTCATATTAAAGGGATTTTTTAATCTGATTATTATTTTTGCATGAAATAATATCTGTAAAACAGTATTCCACACTTATGTTCCTAAAGTCATTCCTTCTTAGATTAAACCGAATTTTTCACATTGAAAATTACTTACCATTGTAAGAAATTTTTAATTCACTTACAATCCTTTTTGAGTTGTTACTCTACATTTCTTATGTAACAAATAAAATTTTCCTGACACCCTCCAGTTATTGAATGAAGAACACTGCTGAACTCTGATAGTTCAAACCAGGTTATGAGGAACTCTGATAGTTACCCAGGACTTTTCGTTTTCGCATGCCTCTTAATGGAACTTTGTAATATAGAGTATCCCCAACATTACCTTTCAGAACTATGACCTACTCACCTCCTTATAATGTTACCTCCATGTATCTTATTTTTGTATTATTTTAATCAGAAAAATATAATGAAACAAAGGCTGGTTATTATCTTATTTATTTCGAATAAGTACAGTGTTCCACACTTTTTTTTAACATTATTAATGTACCATAATTATTTTAAATATCAGTTTTTCTACAACAGAACCAAAAAAAAAAAAGTATTGTTAAATTTGCAGACTATGGTGAGGTCTATGCCTATACTTAAACATTAAGCATTCTTAAAAGTTATGCTACAGTAAAATGCTAAATCTGTAATTATTTAAAAGACAATTAATATTGTGACTTCAGACATACTAAATATAAAAGAAAAATTAAGACTCAATGTTTAAGGTTCAGTACACTGCTGTTCTAATCAACACTTCACCAAGAAACAAAGATTGTTTTTATCCTCAATTATTGTCTATGTCATCAAACATCCCTGTTTCTCCAAGAAATTATATTATTAGAGTATGTTGTTACTTTTTTTAATATGTTTCTCTCCAAATGTGCATTGATGAGTCTCAACTTGTAAGTTTTTCCCACTTTAAATGATTCAATAACTTATTCTGTAGGATGCTTTTTCATTATCTTTCTTAAATAAGCTTTCACATGTAGACCTTTAAACATATTGTACAGAAGTGTATAAATTTTTGCTTGTAACCAGGAGGTTTGGTTTCTGAGGCAACAGCAATGATACACAAGGAGGTTTGGGGCTATCCTGGTCTCTTAATAAAAATCCATATTGCACGCTTATTGTAATATTTTCTTTGAAGAAGGATGTTCATTTGGAATTTGCTCATTAACAGTCACTATAACAACTTCATACCAATCTAACTTAGTGTGTATGATAAACTTGAGCTATTATCCTTATTACTGTGTGTGAAGATCTACTTTTTAAATGCTTACCCATTTTATTTAAATAAGCCTTACATTTAACAACTCAAAAAAAAAAATGGAAAACAAAACTTGAACAAATTTGATTGTAATACAACTGTAAAGAAAGACAGTTACATAACTCATTTGATGATTTTGTGAATGTGAAAAATATTATTGGCTCCCAATCATTTTACATAACTGGGCAAAGGGGTTTTGCTATGTTTGATGAGTAAGGAATCAAGCAGCTAAATGGTGTCAGCGAGGCAAGTTCCAACTAATTATATTGCATTCATACATATTTTAGTCATTGATGGTTACATTAAAATTCCTCACACTTACTCTCCCTTTTATTCAGCGAAAAATTTAAACCTTCTGAATATTTTTTTAAATCAGTGTTCATTATAACATTATGTTGTCTGAACATTTTGTTTCTTTAGCAATGTTCATTATAATTGTTGTTTTCCGCTATTGCTGTGAATTTTTTCACATACCCACATGTTGGGAACTGCAATTTGTGACTACATAATACATAAAATATATAGCCTAAATCATAAAAGTAATTTTTTGGGGGGGATTCTTTGCATAACTCCGTGCATTCTTATATGGTACAAAGTCCAGGATAGGTCTAGAATCATCAGTTTAGATTTAGTAACATGACATGTAGAAATTTTAAAATTTAAAATATGGAATGATAAAAGAATTTGTGACCTTAGGGAATCAAAATTTGAAAAAAAAATATAAAAGCTGAATATATATTTATTTGAATATATATTTATTTGCTTTATTAAACATGCTTTTCAATGTAAGTTGTTTAAGCTGCTTCATTTTTGGTGCTATTACAGTACAAAGTCCGAGATCCACACTCATCAGGACTTCTACGATTCCGGATTTGGGATTTTTCCAGATATTTGATCATCAATTTAAATCTAGTAAGATGGCATTCAGAAATTATAAAAATGTAAAATCATGATTTATGAAGTATTGAAGCATTTTTTATCTAAAAGGTATCAAAATTTACAAAAAAATTTAATATTTATTTGTTTACTTTATTAAACATTTCTTTCAGTGTAAGTTGTTTAATCTCTTTAATTCTGTAGACAGACATAATTTCTTGTTCAGTTACGTTGTTGAGGTACTGTAGTTGCTTTGTTGAGAGTTCTGACTAAGTTGTCAATCAAAATTTTTTCGTTTTCAGTAACCTGTCACTTTCTTGACTATTGATAGCATTGCTGGATCTAGAACTGTAAACTATTTTTATTCTTAAAATTTCGCCATCCATTAATTGACTGATGATTGAGGAGCATTGTCATCACAATGAAAAACTTCTTTAATATCATCTTCATTTATTACTGCTTCTCCACATTTCTTTACAAAATCCGTTAATTGGAAAATTTCACCTTTGGTTTCCGATATCCGAAAACCTTTAAAATTCATGGCTATCATCATAAAATTTAGCTATCATATTTGGCTATGTATCATGAGATTGGCGACTAATGACAAGTTGTTCTGCTAAATTTTGTCTTGCTTCTAACTTGCACTCAGACAATTAAGCCTGAACTGTTTTAGTTTAGTTATTAATTATACTTATGTCTATTTCTTGCACATGCTTATCTGAGTCTTGAATAAATAAATTCCCTCATATACTTAAGGCTTATTGAGGTCCGGCACTAGAAATCTTACTGCTTGATGCAGTCTCTATTGGTCCTAAATTGTGCTACAAAGCACCTCCCTTTGTCCTAAGAACCTCTAAGGAGGTTCTTTGCTTTGTCTTCCCTAAATTCTGCTGCCCGGTGTGGGTATACAAGCCTTGTCACTGGTTCTGGGTTTATGTGAATAAGAAATCAGTTATTTATTCAAATAGCACTAAATGTAATCTTTTGACCTATGAGTATCTTTAAAAAAATCTTATTTTTAGCATAAGCAAAGAAAGTTTTGTTAAATTTTTTGTCGTCAACATTTCTTAACATTTACTTAGCGCATTTAACTTAGATCTGTAATCATCACCAAGCCTAATGTCAACATAAAAGGTTACCATACTCTTTATTATTCAATTACTAACGTAAAAAAAAATTGTTTAGGTATCTCTACATGAGTCATTACTCAAGTTGTCATGTGTTGATAAACATGTGATAAAAGCAAAGTATAATAAATAATGATTCACGAGGTTAGCATCAGGGATATAAAATATTAGTAGGTTTAAAATCAACGATATATCTATGTAGAATGTTTCGGTTTGAGATGTATGCCAAGCAGATACGCAGCAATGGAGCCAGTTATTGGTCATACAAATTTATCCTAAAATGATTGTTTTTTTAATAGCGATGTATTTTATTTAGCACCGAAGTGAAATTAAGAATTGGGACTCTCCACATGTGTTACTATGCTCATGGGGGAATGAAATGCGCATGCAGAAAGCATACAAAGAAAGTAAAATAAAAAAGAGTTGGTGGTGGCTTTGAGGTCCGGATTTTAAATCATTCCGCTATTGGACATCTGGATCTTGGACTTTGTACCGTACTTTCTTTTTAATAAATTCCATAGACGGATATTATTTCTTTTTCAAGATTTTGCAATTCATTAACTTATTGATTGATTTGGGCATTGTCAGCACAATAGAAATCTATCATCTTTATTAACATGTTACATTTCTTCACAAATTCCAGTAATTGTAAAATTTTGCCTTTTGCTTGTGATATGTGAAATTTGTGGTTATGGTTCATCATGGTCGTCACCATGAAATATGGTAGCTGGTTATAAATTATGCCAAGCACTTTTTAAAATATTTGTAAGCATACCATCCCATGACCCCATAATGCTGTTACATGGCAGATTTTATATTAAAATCTTTCACAAATTCTGGAATGTTCCTGTCAGTGTTCAGAAAACTCAGTACAGTTCCTAAAAAAGCTATTGTGTACCTTCATTTCAGCATGTGCAGCAACTTAATTCATAAAGTCGTTGATGGTTGTGCAATTTGGTAGAAAAAAAAAGAGATGGATATCTTTTACTAAAACTTTAGGTGGAATATATGCCTACCATTTGTCTGTAATTAGGACAATTTTTGCATCATCAGGTTAACCAACTGAGCCTAGAGAACAAAATTAATTTCCAACCAATATTTTATTAATGTTTGTGTTAACCATGCTCATTTATTTGAATGATAGATCCTGGGGGAAATCTGTAAATGCCTGCAATTGTGTATTTTCTCTGTTTAAAAAAAGTTTACATCTGTACATTTCTGTAGCATTTGCAGATGCCAAAATAATTAGAATCACTTTGGGATCTTTGATATTAATTGAGCTTTTTTCTGCAGAGCTTGGGAAGATATTTCATGGCACATATTTCCAGGGAAAAAAAAAGAAACAATTTCGTTAGCATTATAAATTTGTTCTGGAGGCATCTTTTCACTATTAATGAGTTCAATGAATTTATTTGCAGAATTTTCAATTGTTTCAGTAAGCGGAGGCTTTTCAGCCTAAAATTTTGAATTGCCTTATGCCATGACAATTTTTAAATTTGGTTAATGAGCCTATTGAATATATGCACTCGGTGAGCCATTAGCATTGGATAGCATACCCTTACTGCAATCCTGTCTCACTCGTTCAATGATTACTTTGTCATAGTCATCATTTTTAGCATAATGAATGGTTTTCCTGTTTTTCTTTACAAGTGGAGAGTCAGAACCCTCAAAAAAACTATAAAGTTCCTTTTTCTCTTTTTCTGATGCCATACCCACATAATTTGAGATGGATATACCTTTACCCATTTTTTTCTTGACAGAAATTGAAACATACTTCCGCGTTGCAGAGCCTCCAGTAGTTCCAGAATTAAACTTTTTTTTAGCATAGTAAAAAGAAAATCTGAGTTTAATTATAAGGTAGCTGCATTAATAAAAGCCTTCAAAAAATAATAAACTTGATCAAATTGAAAAATTAAGAAAGAATGCTATTTGCTATATCACCTTCCTTGGGATCTAATTCTTCTTTTGCCCTTCACTGCTACTATGTCACCCTCCCCCCCAAAAAAACCAGTATGAGTAACATCTGACTCCAAAAAAATGTTTTGAGGCCTTCCTTTATTATTTTAAGTAAGACAGGAAAATGTTAACCCTCCACAAGCACTCGGGGTGACTAACATCAGCTAGTGAGTTGTCGTGTCATTGTCAACACCCTTGCCAACAGGTGTTTATAAGTGACATACAGGAATCTCAGGTAGACAGGGGGAAAGTCGCTTTATACAGCATGCCTTCTTTTTCTTGAGTCTTGTATTCTCCATTCGTAGACTTTGAAAAGTTCTAAAAAAATTTACCTCCGGGCCTCAAAAGTAGTTGTCTGGATTTCAGATTTCATACTGTACCAAAGCTTTTTGAAACTCGTCCCTACATAAATCTCTTTCCGATGGCTTAGTTACTAATTAATTACCATTTAGTGTAGTTAATATTTCTAATCCTTAGAATACAGCTATAGAATGGTCTGTGTACGAAACTTCATTATGTTTGTTAAGGTTACTTTTCATAGTACAGATCTGTCTATTAGCAAACCAATATTTAGTAGCTGAAAACTAAACTGCCTTCCTATAAATTATTTTTCTTTTTTTATAAATAGGAAAGTGCTTTGGATTGTGCAAAAGCATGTGTCTATTAAAAGTAGCTGACATTATCTGTTAAATATCTTTTGTGATATATTAAGCATGATTTGTCTCTCATGCTCTAAAAATTGAAAAAGAGAAAGGCAAAGAAAAATCAAAAGGGGGGAATCTTGAAAAAGGAGAAATATTTGCTAAACATTATTCAGTTTGCATATTAAATATGCTCCAAAATTTCGGCGCTTATGTCTCTTAAAATTTTATAGGGTAGATTAAAAGGATTCTAAATAAATCATCAAGTAATTACTGTAACTATTTACTTACATCGATTATGTTCTTATGCTATGCATTTCTCAAGTTTAGGTAACATGTAACAGTATTAAAACTCTTTCATTTAAAACTTTTATTAGGTTTAGAAATGTGTTTTAGGTATGCTAACAAGAGTTTTTAAAATTTCATCTTTAATGTTTAAATGTATTTTCATTATTAAGCATATTTAATATTAACTATGCAAACTATTATCTATCTAATAAACTATACATATTATTTGTATAATTTATTTCTTGATGCATTAAATATTCGGTTACCAGATAACTGTTCATTTTATCTGCAATTAATTTAATCATTATTTTTAATGAAAGTGTTAATGAATCAGCCAACAGTATAGTGTCCTTCACTGCTCAGTTCTTACCACTGTTTCTAATAGCATATCAGTGCCTTAAAACAAGTATGTTGTGTTGATACAAAGAACCATCAAACCACACTTTCGCAAGTGCATTTTGTTGAATAAAATGTGTCAGACAATTAGAGAATCACTGCAAAAGGTGATAGTCTGAAAGCAGTAGATCAGAACAGTAGCATGGGTTCAGTAGATATTCCCAACAGAGCTTCTGAGTAAAAGTTTTTATCAGACTTGTGATATGAGGGTAAATTCTGTAATTTTGTTGAAGTGGGCTATTTCACTGGTCAAGCCAGTTCAGCTAGATTGTCTGATTGAGGCCTTGCATTTGCTTATACAGTGGAAAGTCCGAGATCCAGACTCTTCAGGACTTCGGCAATTTCAGATTCGGGATTTTTCCGGATATTAGATCATCAGTTTAAGATGGCATGAGAAATTATAAAATTAAAAATATGTTTGTGCTTTATGAAGTAACGAAGTATTTATAGCCTTGAGGGAATCAATTTATACCAAAAAAAAAAAGCTTGGTATTTATTTGTGTACTTTCTGGAACATTTCTTACAATGTAAATTGTTTAGCTTTTTGAACTAGTAAGTTATCTTTAATTCTAATGACAGACATAATTTCTTCTTCAGTTACAAAGTTCCATTGTTCAAGTCCTGTAATTCCCATGTCCAGAATTACTTTTCTTCCTTTAAATTGTTAATCGAATTTTTTTTTTCATTCTCAACAACCTGTCTGTAACTTTCTGTGTATTTGTAGTGATATTTTCTCGCTTTAAATTGCACTACAGATTTCGTGATTCTTTAGTTGATTGTTGACTGGGACTTTGTCATCACTGTGAAAAATCGTGTTATATCATCTTCAAATATTACTTCACCACCAATTCCATTAATTGGAAAATTTCTTTTTTTGTTTGTGATGTCTGAAAACCTTCAAAATTTGAAGCTATTGTCATAAAGCTTATCGAGCATCCATTATGCAGTACTGGCAATATATCATGAGATTAGCATAAGAACATGCTTTTCTGCTATTTTTGTCTTCTGTCATTCAGGATATTGATGTCCGTTTTTGGACCCGTATTGTAGTAGAATTCTTCAACAACCATGTTATTGTTTCATTTTGTATTAAATTGCATCTTGCTTGAAAGTAACTTTGCTTTGACTTGAAATGTTCCATGCTTGTCTGAGTCCCCCCCCCCCGTTTAGAATGTCCATACACTGGGTCTATTTCTCAATCAATTCTGATGGATTTCTGTGATGAGCTTCTTCGTTATATCTTCACTGAGCTCAATAAATTAGCCTGAATGCAATGTAAGGGTGTACAATTGCCGCATCTTAAGCATTGAAACCATTTCAATACAAATCTTCCAGTAGCAGTGCTTTCTTTGTACACATTATAGACATCCTTAGCAGCTTCTAGCTGATTTGAACCTTTCTCGAAAGTAAAGAGGATCCAATGTCAAAAATATTAATTTTTAAGTACTTGCCATTCTATTATTACATGCCTTGGAAGGAAATTATAAATCAGGTTTAAAGTGATGAATTTGCTTTCTAAATAAAGAACATATACAAAAATAACATAACTTAAGTTGTAATACCTTATGTTACTTTGAAAACAGCTGGGGAAAAAAAGGAATTTATTTTGCAACCCAAAAAAACTGTATTTTAAGAGTTCGATTCTTTTTTTTTAGAAGTAAATTGGGTTATTTAAACTAAGGTAAAATATATGAATAATTTTAAGAGCTTTCATTTTAAAGCAAATAGCAGTTGCAGACGGTACTGCAACATTTAGTTAAAAAAAATATTCATCAAAATTTTAATTTGGAGAGAGAATCCCACTTCCATAGTAAAATCAGTTTTCTTGATGAATTGTACATTAAGTACAAATGATTTCTATCAGTTTCAAACCACATTATATATGTATATTAGTAACATTGCATGTGCATTAGTATTATTTGCTGTAGAAAAGTGACTATTGCATGCAGTTATCTCTGTTTTAATTAATTTACAATTAGAATACAATTGCTGAAGCTGAGTATTTAGGACTAAAAGAATTGCATAATTTATTTACAGGACAGTATCAAGCTGCTTGTACAGGTAAACGTTTACAGCATCTCAACTTAAACTTCTCAAAAATCTACCATTCCCGTCTTTTTAGAGCAGAAGAGACATCAGCATGTATTGAAGCTTCTTTAACCAAGGTACCTGTGGCAATTACAACTTTATTGGATGATAGCGATCCACCACCAGAGCCTTTTATTCCATCACTTGAATATATTCAAGAGGTAATATATCTTGCTACTTCTCTATTACAAGTCTTACCACTCTGTACTTGTTTTGCTTGGTATTTTTTCTCAGTGAGGGGTGTCATTGGTTTGGTTTGGCTCCTTTCTTGGTGATAATTGTCTTTAGTATCTTTGTTCATTTAGCCGCGTTTTTCATCTAATATTTTTTTTCCTTGCAATGAATTTTATTATTTGAGATTTGCTAAGAGATGGAAAAGGGGCTATTAATTTTTTCAAGAAAGAGAAATTCTTCACAAAGGAAGATTCTGTTCAAATAACCACTTCATGAAATTAAAATGTTACTTGAAGCTGAAATGGCTGTGCAGCTTTTGTTTATCCTGGGAAGAAAAAGGGGTCCAAACACATATGTGGTTTGGCGTATCATACATTCCTTTTATTATTGCAAGAAGACTCATTTACTTACAGTGTCAGGAGTTAACATTTGTTGAGCTTTGTAAACCAAAACTTGCTTGAAATGAATCTCAGCACAGTAGTTGATTGGAATAATTACATGAGAGATTGTGTCAGTTCCTTGTCATTTTGTCCTAGCATTAACACTGATGGTTGCTGCAAAATTCCAGAAACTGATGAAAGCTTATTCGCAAAAAGACAAAAAATAGCATAGGACATATTCTTTCACCACAATGCATGTTGGGGGGTGTTGGACTTGGTATGAAATTAAAGGACGTTTCCTTTTGTGCTATTTCCAGTTGCTTTGTTTTGTTTAGAATGGAGCCAAAGGTATGGAGAAAGATATAGTCCAAAATACAGTAATGTGGTGTCAAAAAATAAGACATGACCAAAAAAAAAAAACTTTTAGTAACTTTTAGTAACATGAAATTTATCAATTTCAATACATGCAAATACACTCTTAGACGGGGGGGGGGAACGATGCACCTAGAAGATATAAAGCAAATTGGACACAAATTGATATGCATACAGGTTTCGATGGAAGATGGAAAATTTTACATTTTGGCTGCCAATGAATAACGGTTGTCGCTATAGCGCATCTGATCTGCGCAGCTGGCAGGATATTTAAGAGGAGAAATTACGATTCCAGGTCATAAATTCTTCACGAATTTCATTCTGTGTACTCTGGTAGACAGTAGACAGTAACTATGCCTCGCATACAGGTGCTCAAACGATATGCGCAGATGTCAGAATTTGAGAGAGTTCATGTAGTTGGGCTCAAAGAAGCCGGTTGGTCTTATCGTCGAATAGCTCGACATTTGAGCAGGAGCGATGACACTATTAGATGATGTTGGCAGAAATGGATGAACCATGGCCGCACGCAGCATCAAGAAGGAAGCGGTAGGTCTAGAAAAACGACAGAACCTGAAGACTGAGCAATCGTCAGAGCAGCACTCACAGCCCAAGATGCATCATTATCATCGATGTACCTGCAACTAGTGCTTCAGTGACTGCAAGGACCATTCTTAGACAGCTCACAGAAAGGGGGCTGAGGTCACGACACCCCTTGCGCTGACTGCCATACCTCTCTCTAGATTAACCAACCTCTCTCTAGATAAAGGTATGCTGAGAATTAGTGTAAAGGCTGAATCTCGACTCATCTGTAAAACGTATGATGTTCCACTGAAATCTGTTTCAATATTGTCTGCACTGTGCTAAATGTATTGTGTGTTGCAGTGACTGGGATGCGGACTGTAGGTCTTCTATGGTGTAACCCTTTCTCATGAAGCTTTGGGGCAACTCTAGATTTTGAAGCTTGTCTTGGAGTGGCAGCATAAACTCGCGCAAGAGCTGTGAAACTTTGGCAGTTCTGAAAGTGCCAAATAACAACCCTCATTTGTCATTTTGGATCTGGGTTGACCTTCTCCAGATCTTCTCGATATGCATCCAGTGTCCTGAAACTGTTTCCACAAATTGCAGATGACATTGAGCATTACATTAAGCTCTGCAGCCAAATGCTCTTGTGACTAGCCTGCCTTCAAGCTGCCGAGAATTCTCCCATCTCATTTTGTCATCTGTACGTTTGTCGTACTAATTTTACATGATACTTTATAAAATTTACAAAAGTCTTACGAGAAATTCAGTGAATGTTGTGAAGGTGTACAAGCAAAAGCTCCTCATGTGCTTATATCCTCTTCACAATCACAGATACTTACATTCTGACTTATGATTTTGAATATTTGCAGTTCTTTGGTAGCACAATTAGTACATTTGGTTCAATTCTTTTCATAAAAAAAGCCATAATTTGCAAATTCTGAAAACTTTGCATATGAGTGTACATGAAATTTGTGCAGATTTTCTTTCACATAGTGTACAACTCATGCAATTTGTCACAGAAAGTGGTCAATATAGCCATTTCTCATTTTAGACAGGTAGGCCTCTATTGTACTGTAATTTAAATTATGCAATCACAACAAAAGTATTTTCGATGCGTTTATGTTATATATTTAATTTGATTTCAAAAATTAATATTTTCAAAATGACAAATCATTGATATAAATAATAAATTTACTGTGTTTTGATTTTGAAAGAGCAGGATATAATTAAGATTATAAAACATAATTTTATATCTATTTTAAAACATATTTGTATAATTTTGTTTGTAAAAATAAATGCGTAAGATTCGTGCATTTAAAGTCTGAAGAGGAGGTTTTTCTTTCAATCTGTGGGCTGTGGATACAAGATATTGTTTTCTGTGATGAGGGTTTTCTCAGTAAAAATTTCCTCTACAGGATCCCGTATTGAATAATATACATATATCTAATCTTAGTCTGATTTTTTTTTAAGTACTCTTCTACGAAGTTTGCGTTTACTTTGTAATCTAAGAAATATTCATCAGTTAGAGAAGAATTATCACTATTGCGAATTGACTGATCATGTAGGTTGTATTACTGTTGTCAAATACTAGTATTATTGGATTATAGCTTAAAGAAAGTGTAAAAAATGTATTCTTAAAATATATAAGCTTTATAATTACTTTGTTATTAATGCAACATCAGTTATATAAATGGCCCCCAAAGCTCTTTTGCTTATGGAATTCAAATCACCAACTCTAATGAGATTTCTTCTTGTAATGGGCAGAGTGACCATGATTAGAATGACCAGCCATTTGGCAGCAATTTGTGAAGAGCTCTGAGTGTAGTTGCCAAATTGACACACACCTTAACAAAAGGACTCTTGTCTACTTTAATACTGGGGATATAATGCTGCTTTCTTATTTATAAACCTGACAGCACTGTTTTTAATTAACATCAGATGTAGTACATCAGTATTGTATGTTTAACTACTTTGATGAAACCATATGCACGTATAAGCAAATTATGTTTAATTTCTGGAGTAGTTTCCTTAAATACAGACTTTTTTGTAATCAGCTTGCTGATTTTTTCTTTTCTTCTTTAAGGTAATGTTAACATTTGACGCGGTTTTCAGCAGTTATGTAATTACGTGCTTAATAAATTGTTAAATGAAAATTTTATTATTTCATGAAATGTAAATTTTGTCTTGAAATGACTAAAATATGAAATAGTATTGAAATGAATTTGTGTTCTGTTGCATTTATTTTGTATGAAACATGTAATTCATGAACTTTATTTTCAATTCTTTTATTATATGCTTAAATTTCTTTTAAGAAGGAGTGGAAATATATTGTATTATTACCCTGTATGTTCTTAGATGTTTAAAAATGGTATTTTTAGTCCTTTCCATGAACTTAGCAGTATACTGCATTATTTTAATCTTCCATGAAATAATTTGCTTTTACATATCAACTGTGTTTTAATGTTATTTTCTTTGTTGATGTGAGAAAACAAATAACATTGTCCACTGTTATTTGCACAAAGACATCCATACTCGCCCATTTCTCCCTTTCTCATCTGAGCTTATAAGCTTTTATGATTTTAAGTAAACTTCTCCCGTGGCTTTGCAAACAATGCAGATTTACGTCTATGCAAAAGTGATCTTGATCTGCTGGTTCTCTGCATTGTGTCTCTGTTTGTTACTGTAAATAGGTACTCCTTTATTTCTTCAGTGATTTCTGTCTATATGCAGTACATTGAAGTGCCAATGAATTAAGGATACCTTAATAGTAATGAGTCGCTGCTCCTTTGCCCTTGATAACGGCTGCCATTCGAAACATGGATTCAACAAGTTGACAGAAATGTTCCAGAACTTATAGCTTGCCAAATTTCTAGAATCCCTCATAAATTGCTTAAGGATGCTGGTTGTGAATTGCATGCTTACATGTCTTTTTCCAATGTATCCCAAATGTATTTAGTGGGATGTAGTAGATAGTAGCTAAGTGGTACCTGTTACAGAGGGAAATGCCCCGCTGTTGCATTTCTGTCCAAATAGCAGAAAAAGTATAAAGGGATGCATGTGATCACCTTCCAGATCTGCATACTATATATTTGATGTAGTGAAGATTCTTCATACAAGTACCAAAGGTTTCAAACATTGTCAAGAGAAAATACCATAGACTATCACCATGGTACCATACAGTTCCAACCTGATGCACTGAATCCATACCTTCATAAGACTGGCACACCCCGATCTTTTGCCAGTCAAGCATATATGGGGCATGGTTGAGCTTTGGTTAAGTACCTTCTTCCATGAAACAAGATGGATTGTTAGGTCACCTGAACAATACACACTGGTGTGAAAAACTTAAGCAACAATGTCAAAATTTAGCAGATAGCCATGAAATTGCAGAAAAGGAGGTCTGGAGATCAGTACAATGAACACGTAAATCAGTAGAAACGTCAGCGTATGCAAATATCAGGAACGAAACGTCAGAGGTGACGTGAACGTACACAAAACGCTTGATGTCGGCACGCGCAGCTCAATAGTAAAATAAAAGGAAGGACAGAGACGCAATGCAACATATTCACTGCAAGTGCCAGTGAGTCAGTTCATGAAATATGGCTAGAAGAAATCACCTGGATGACTTCACACATGGAAGAATGATCTGAAAGCTGGAGGAATGACGTACTGTCACCAGCGTAGCTGTAGAGTTCGGAATCAACAAAAGTGTCGTTTTGTGCGCTTGGAAAGCATTCCAAACCACAGGTACAGCTGTTAGAAAGGTTGGTGATGGCCGCCCGAGGATAACATCTGCAGGGGATGACCGATATATCGTCCTGCAGGCGAAAAGAGGCCGACAGCAGTCAGCAAGCACCATTGCTCAGCAACTCTGTACAGCAATGGGGCGACAAGTGTCGCGGTTTACTGTGGCCAGACACCTTCACAGAGGGGGCCTATTCGCCCGCCGTCCTCAACGCTGCCTCCCATTGAAAGTTGGCCACCGACGCCACCGTTTACGGTGGTGCAGAGAGCACAAACACTGGACAACTGATCAATGGAGTCGAGTCCTCTTTACGGATGAGAGTCTGTTCAGTACCATAAGCAATTCTCAACGCATTTTGATTTCAAGAGAGGGTGTGACTCAGTTTTATCTCAGTAACATCAAGGAAAGACACCATAACGGTGGTCCTGGAGTTCTTGTCTAGGGAGGCATTATGCTGAACGGGCGAACTGAGCTCCACTTTTTCGACAGAGAGTCTGTAACCGGGGATTACTATTGTGAGGAGGTACTCCTTCCCCATGTGCGTCTGTTCCGAGGTGCCATTGGCCCAGGCTTAATTTTTATGGATGACAATGCACGGCCACAACGGACTCTTACTGTTGAGGAGCTACTGGAAAGTGAAGATATCACTCGAATGGATTGGCCAGCGTACTCCCCAGATTTAAATCCCATCCAACATGTGTGGGATGCTTTCTGGAGACGCCTTGCAGCACGCTTACATCCTCTGGAGAATGCCCAACAACTCAAACAGATGCTGATTGAGAAATGGGCACTCCTACCGCAAGAAATGTTGCACCAGCTGGTTCTGAGTATGCGGAGACGGTGCGAAGCAACCATTTCAGTAAGGGGAGGGTATATCCTATATCAAGGAACATCTGCTTGTTGTTCTTTCTCTTGGATAGACAATCATGAGTCATGATACGATGCGTTCAATAAAGCTTGTTTTTGTTTGATTCCATACTATATGCATGGTATTCCTTTTTCAGCTCCGATGCTTTCCTCATCCTTTACGTACATAATACTCCTCTGATTTCTCATCGAGTTATGGCAAAAAACCCTGCTGTTGCTTACGTTTTGCACACCAGTGTATGATACATAATATTACCAGCATGATCCAGATACTCATTGGGTCGAAACAGTGACATGGTCAAGACTGTTTTGCTTAAAGTGAAGCTAAAAATCTTATTGATGCCTTGCTGTATCATAAGTGCCTTATCATTGTACAACATTGAAAATTAAAACATTGTTAAGTGCTTCATTGTCTTTGCATAAAGTTTGGTTTGTTTTCAGTCATTCTTTTATGGTGTGGCATTTTCTTTATCAGGCAATGTATTATGTGTGGTGCTATATGATTTGATTTTGCTGTTGAAAGTACTTGTCCAACAGAATATATGAGACTTTCGAATAATGGTCATTCAGTCACAGTTTGATTTCTAGAAATGGAGCGAGTATTTTGCATTAAATTTTCATAATTTTACAAATACAAAATAGTTTTCTTCAGAAATGCTTCTAATGAGGCATTCTCTTCATGAATGACATGAGGACAGCATGAGTTCTTGGGCATAGCTGAATATTTACTTTTGCTATTAACAATATTTATTTCTTCAAAGTACTATATCTTTTTTCCAATATAAAAAATTTGCATGTAAAATCTAGTTTACCAATTTTAACTGTGAAATCTCATGAGTGATAAATTTTTAGGATTGTCCTATTCCTGAGAAACGACTTAATTTTGCGTTCAACAAGTTCTTCAATAGACCTTCTTCATCAGCTACGTCTGATAGCTATGAAATAATGGTTACACATGCTGCTGTCATTCGGTACTTCATGTGCAAGTAAGACTAAAATAATTGTTGTACAGTACTGTCAAATTTGATATTAAGTGATATGTATTTGTTATAATCATAATGTGATCAAAACTGAGAAAAAGCACAAAAAAATTGGATTTTTCTAGTGTCTAACAACATGTATATTTTTTTATAAAGCTTAGAATAATCTCCTTTTAATGTAACTGTTGTGAAAATATTGTAGAACATCAAAATACATTTTTTCATTATTGACAGTTTCATTTTACTTCTGAATTTATAATGAAGTTTAGAACTAAATGGGAAAGCGTAATGTAAAACATTTGCATGAAAAATTTGCAGATATAATGGTCACTAAACCCGCAAATTCAGCAACTAAAATTCTTTCACCCAATAAAGAATTTGTAATTACCAAAACAAGCAAATTTGTTTTATAGCTGCTGTGTAAGTTTTGGGAAGTATGTAATTTCTAACAAAAATTTGCATTGGAATGTGATGTGATGTAATAAATTGTCCAGTAACATTTTTCATCAACACTGAGAAATTTATAATATTTTGTTTTAACTTTTTAAAACTAAATGAATGTTTTATGCTCAGAGGTGATGCTGCAGGAAGTTAAATTTCGCATTCATTGAAACTTCAAGTCCTCATTTTTGAAAGCATTTTCATAAAATGTTCTGCTTATTTTGAGAAGTAGGAATTTCATGTATGTAAGCTATGGACAGTTTTGCTTTTCTGAAAAATTCAAATCGTGTTTTCTTGATGTCAGTATTAATTTTCAGATACTTTACTTTAAAGATGCTGATATCGTTCCCATGTTGGGAAGAGTAACAGGGTTCATACGACCTGTAAAAATCCTTAGGCTCTTTTTAAATAGTTTATCCTTAAAATTCTTAATTTTGGTCAGAATTTGCAAATGGTCCCAGATTTTGCTCATTTGACATCTATTCCTTTTCTGTAACTGCCATTCTGAAATGTTAATTTGGACGAATCTAAAATTCAAATCTCACCAGTCGTAAATTACAAACTGGTGTAAACAAATCAGAGCAATCAGCCATCCCAGCATGAGTGTTTCCTAGTGCCTGATTGATTGTTTGCCTTGCCCTTTCAAAGTAAATATGGCCAATAAAAATAATGTCTGTATTGAAAAGCGATCTTACAGCCATGCTTTGACCCACTGTGGTGAAAAAACCTATCTTGAGACTTTAAAAAAAAAGTTGTGCATCTCCTAACTGCTTGCAACGAATCTGGAAATTCTGCAAGGATGTAGACAAAATGCATATTCCCAAAATGTGCACCACTGTGTCCTGGGTCCTGTGCCTCGTTTTACAGAGAGACCAGACTTTTGTTGAAAGCTTGGTCATATTTTCCATCAATTATTTTTCATTAATTTTTATTATATTTCTTAAAATAATAGTTCCTTAAGTTTTTCTGAATATTTCTATTTCAGTTGTTCATCTAGTTCCATTTAAATTACATTTTTAATATTTTTATTTATTCTAATCTAAAGTAATTTTTGTACTCAGTTTCGTTTTTTAAAGAGCCATGTTATGTTATTGTGTTAGATCTGTATGCAATTATTCTCGTACATTTTTTTACATTTCTTGCTGCCTGTCACAAGATTGCTACGTTTAACTTCTGAGCGTTGGAATCTGTTGGTGTTTATTTTTTCTGCGACCATCAGTATCAAACACATGAACATGAGGGAAGTGTGTACAATCGTATACGTTTATGAAGAAAAAGTCGTGATCTCGAAGAAATGTGGTAAATCGACGAGTTCTTACTGATATTTTCAAAATGAAAATATTTTTACTAAACAAGCAAACTAATGGTAACAGTAGTTTAAGTTTGAATAACAAAGCATTGAGCATTGGAAAAGGAGAAAAGAGGCGGAAATATCGTAAATAGAAGGAAGGGTAATTAGAATTTTGGTTTTACTTCAGTAGAAGTAAACAGTGATGAAAGGCCAGAGTCTGTTATCTGTTTAAAAATTCTTCCATCCTAAAGTATGCTCCCAAATAAGCTATTGTAAGATGTCAAGACCATTCATGCTGAACTTGGTTGGCAAATTTCGGAATTTTTTTAGTAGGGTGTTACAAGATTTACAAAAACAAAGCCGTTTGCTCACTAAACAAGTCTTGGTTCCAAGTAATGCTTAGTTAGCATCTTTCAAGGTTGCTTGCAGAAAGGCAAAGTGCAAAAAGCCACACTCTGTTGCAGAGGAGCTTATTCTACTGGCTGCTGTCCACATGGTTACTATTATGGTGGAGAAAGATGTGGGAAGACTCATCTCTGAGGTACCTCTATTTAACAATAGCATTAGTTGACAAATTCAATGTATAGCTTAGGATTTCGATGATCAGTTGATAAAGAAAATGAATTCGTTCTGCAACTATATGAGGCTTCTGACAGTAAGAAAGATGCAAATCTTAAAAGTTATGTATGCTTCCTGGATAGTAATATTATTGTTGAAGATCTTCTGTTCTGTAAGAGAATCACTGACTCAAAACTTGTTTGAAATACTGGACAAATTTATAATGAAGAATGATTTAGATTGGTAAAAGAGCAAGGATGTATATGCTGTGGTGCTCATGATCAATGTCCGATCGCTATGGAGGAGTGCAGGCACTTATTCACAGCCAAGTACTGCATGCTGTGTGGACCCATTGCATTATCCACTCGGAAGCACTTGCGTTCAAGTTCCTTAGTCTTCAATTGAATTTGGGGTACTTTATATTATTGCAACTACCTTAGTAGACGTCAACAAATCTTCATAAGTCGCTAAACTGGCAAACATGTGCGGTACAGTTCTTTAGGTAACCATGTGCATTATAAGCTGGAGTCCTAAAATTTACTGAATCAGAAAATTGAAAGTATTGAAAAATTAACATCATTTAATAAAAAAGAAAAATTTTTGTAAATGTGGAAGGATGGAAAGAAATCTAATTTACTAACTGAAAAAGCTTTACGAATAATTTTTTCAAATTCAAAATTATGATTAAGTGCCCAGTTATGATAAGTTATCAAAGTTTTGTTTATTTCTGCTCTTCGAGCATTTCCCTGAAAAGAGATTTCAATCTTTTTTTCATTTTGGCTGATATATGTCAAAGCATGTTCACATGATAATCTAAAATTACACAGGAATTAAAATCAGAGATGGGATCTTTAAGAATTGATCTACGAAATTTTAGTGAAGGTTGCAAAAATAACCTGAAAATTGAATTTGTGGGGAATCCAAACAATTTTGTAACAGACTGAGAGACAAAATGTTATGATAAGATTGTTAAGATTATTTTTAATTGCTGAAAGCTTTTATGACAGTAAGAAGAATATTTTTGAAAGGCTTATACACTATCAGTGGCAGAAATTCCTCTATCAATTGTACTGATTTGATGTAATTAGTTTCTCAGATAACAAGTATTCTGAAAAGGAAATTTAAGAGCATGATGTATGCAATAGTAACATAGTATGTACACTCATTGCCATAAAAATTTGCACACCAATGAAATAATTGTAGGAACGTAACAAAACTTGGCATGAAGGTACATGTCGGGTAAATATGCAAATACTTAGAAATGCAGTCTGATTGCATAATGCCACTAGAGGGCGTTGAACTTCGTTCTTTTTGGAGGTTAAAACAGGTAAGCAGAGCTTGTTTAAGTGTACTTAATCTTTTGCTAAGGAAAAACACTGAGGTATACATGCCATTACGCCGCCATCATAGCCAATATCAGCAGCTTTCAGAGTTCGAGAGGGGAAGAATCATCTGGATGATGGAAGCCGGGTGGTCAACTCGGCGAGTAGCTCGTTAGGTAGGCCATTCTGATTTTACTGTTAGGAGGTGTTGGAACCGGTGGACAGAAGAGACATCATTTACATGGTGACCAGACTCAGGATGCCCTCGACAGACCAGTCGTCGAGAAGACTGTCACGTCCTACGACACACACGCTTACAGGCAACTGCCTCATTGGCAGCTATCCAGACACTGGCAGCAGCTTCATTACGGGCCCCTGTATCTTCCCGAACCATCGCAAGGTGCCTGGTTGAAGGACATCTGGTATCGTGGTGCCCATTGCGTGGGCTGGCAATGACACCGACACCTCCGTTCGGAGTGGTGTCACGTACGACACGATTGAACTTTAACAGAATGGAAGCAGATCGTCTTCAGCGACGAATCTAGATTCAATTTGACGAGTGATGACAATCGTGTTCATGTGTGGAGGCCCCGTGGTGAATGTCTAAATCCTGCCTTCACTTTACAGTGACACACTGTTTCCATGTTCCCACAGTTGGTGTGATGGTATGGGGTGCCATTGCTCACGATGCACGGTCACCCCTAATATTGATCCATGGCACAATGACAGGCCAGTGGTACGTCCATGACATCCTTCAGCCGCATGTGTTGCCACTCATGGGAGGGTTTCCAGGAACCTGTTTTTCAACAAGGCAATACTCGGCCACAAACAACACGGATCTCACAAGACTGCCTCTGCCACATTAACACCCTTACCTGGCCTGCTCAATTCCCAAATTCCATTGTCACCAATCGAGTATATCTGGGATCATTTGGGACGGCAAGTTGGGCAGTCTACGAGATTGGTCAAACTAGAGGCACGTTTACAGCAACTGTGGAACGACATGTCTCAGGACACCATACATAACTTGTATGCTTCAATGCCAGCTAGTATTGCATCGCACATTTGCATTAGAGGTGGTACAACAGAGTACTAAAAGTTCCATTCATGTATACTTTTTTCTGCAATAAATTATCCTTTATATAAATATATATATATTTCTAATCGCTTACTTATATCAAAGTAGTACTTACATATGTAAAATCTCGTTTCATTCTGACAACGCTTTCCTGGTGCGCAAATTTCTATGGCAATGAGTGCAATAGATATTTTTAAGTTAGCAGAAAAACGGAGAAGCCAACAAACAGAAAATAATCTATGATAAAATTTTCAATTCTAGATCAAGTATTATGATCAATATATGAAAAAGTGGAAGGTGAATTTGCGATTTCCGCATTTCTGATTAATGAAACCCATCTAGCAAATGATGACCATATTTCTGAGATCAAAACGTGCAAGTTATTAAGTAATACAAACATTTTAATGTAATATGAGGCATGTGCTACCACTGAAAAATAACACACACTATGTATAGCAAATTATTAGGAAATACTGTAAAACAGGATGTTTAACACTAAATTCCATATGATATTTTATGGAAAAGGAGTTCTTTTACTTTGCTATTATATCCATTATGTTTTCCTGCTAAATCAGAGCAATTAAAAATAAGTAAATAAATAGTTTCCTTTTTGCAACTACCAGCCTTCTTACAAACCAAAAATATATTAATTGTAAAAAACATGGGTTGTATAAATTTTGTAATTTTATTTTATTGACATATAATAGCCAAACTGATAGTGTTGAAATTTCTGTGTAAGAATTTGAATTATACATGAATTATACATTAAGGAGGAATTAAAAAAAATGATAACAAATGTTAATTGGATACTTAATCATAATTTTGAGCTTCAATCTACAAAAATTTTCTGTAGAGCTTCTTGAGTTAGTAAACTGAATTTCTTTGAACCCTTTTACTTCACATCAGTAAAAGTTATCTTCTTTAATTAATAACTTTAATTTTTCAAAGTGTTCAAGATTCCAATAGCTTAGGATTTTTGTGTTTGATTATTATTTTCTTCTACAGATCAGGTTACATGTGTTTCCACTTTCCATCATTCATTTCTTTCCATGTGAGAGCATTTTGCTCTTCTGACTGCCACAATTTTCTTTCCCCCTTTAGAAATAGAGAGACGTGTGGTTGATTATTCTCAAAATTGATTTCAAAATCTGTGACAAGGTTGCTTTTCTGCTAATTTTAAAATATGTAGTCACTTTAACATTAAAGAAAGACAAAAATTTGGTGCTTTCCCTTAAAACTTCTTGCTGTATACCCTGGAAATGTCCCTTTTGTCAGAGAAATATGGATAGTTTTTCCGTAAAACATTATCTTTTTTTTTTTCCTATATGTTACCGTTGTCAGCTAAATGTCTTATTGGCTAAATATCAGTGCTGACTAAGTGTCTATGCTGGCCAAGTGTCATGGACCTGTGCTGCATATATATATATATATATATATATTATATATATATGTGTGTGTATATATGTGTATATATATACACATTTGGAGGGGGGGGATTCATGCATACATGTATGTACATCTATGTGTATGCTCACATATGTTTTTATTTGATTAAGTATATTACAGGTACAGGTTTTAAGAGTTATTTTACTTTTAGGCTATTGCAGATTAAACCTGGTGCAGGAAAAATGCTTTCCTTGCCCCATGCCAGCATAACTTGGGTGGAAATTCATGGTGATGGCACAGTCAGAATAAAAAGAGTTGGAGAATGTGGCCATATTTTACCAGATAAAGTAACTGTATAAATAACCAGCTAAAATTCTGTAATTGGTTGAACATTTGCTTAGTTGTTTTATGATCCATGTTAAACTTTGCATCATGTTTATTCTGTAACTTTGGTTATAATTAAACACATAAAAATTTATATTTTCTGTTTTATTTGGTGTGTAAACTGATGGTGGAATATTGAAATTCTCTTATAGTTCTTTGATTCTTTTATATAGCAGTTAATGCTATTTATGTAATTGTTAATTATGCTTCTTAGCAGGAATTTCATGTTTTTTATGCCAGAGTATACACAAATTTAAAAATAATGATATATTTAAGGTAAAAAGGTTACAAGACACTAGATTCCGGTTGAAGTTTATTATGTTTTTGAATAATGTTCCACAGAGCTTTGACCTTCAATAAGCCCTTTCAGATCCACTTTATTTTTGCAGGATCAGAAGCATTTCAAGATGTAAGCAACAGTATAAAGGGCTGGAGAAGTCAAGGAAACAGTGTGTAGTATTAAGGTGACCAATCGTCCTCCTTTGGTAGGCTGTGTCCTTCCGTCCTCCTTTTCTCGTGTCAAAGAAAGACACCATTGTTTTCTGCAATATTTGTAGAAGAGAATTTTGTATTGCAGTTGGAGGCAAAGCAGCCAGAACTAAGCACTTAAACATCAACAAAAACATAAGCAATCATTAGATGTATCAACTTCCAGTAGTAAAGTAACAATTTGTTTAAAACTTCTAATTACTCCGAAGAGGAGAAACAATTAGCTGTAATGGAGAGAACATTTTCATTTCATACAATAATTCATAATCAAAGTTTTCATAGTATACATTGTACAACGAAATTATTCAAAGAGTTTCACAATCCTAAATTTTCATGTGCCAGAACAAAATGTGAGGCTATTATTAAATCAGTATTCAAAAATTATTGTGATAATATACTTGCAGAAGACTTGAAAAATGTAGCGTTTGTAACAGTTTTATCTGATGCATAAAATCATAATGAAACAAAATTGTATCCAATACTAGTAAGATATTATAATGTTAACAAGAACATTCACATAAAAATTTTAAATTTTGAGTCCACTGAGGGCGAAACTGCTGAAATTTTGGCAAACTACCTATACAGAGTAATAAATTACAACAATTTGAAATATAAAGTTGTTGCACTAACAGCAGATAATACCAACACAAATTTTGGTGGGTGAAGACGCAAAGGAGTAAATAATGTCTGTAAAATTACAAGATTTACTCCAAAAGAAAATACTTGGCATAGGTTGTCCTCCTTTTCATTGTAAAAAAGTTGGTCACCTTAGTAGTATGCAAAAATAGTTCCTTAAAAGAAAAATAATAATTTATGAATGTAAAACTTGCAACATTGGGCCTTTGTCCTGAACAATGTTTTGAAATGTATCATATGCTTCAAAATTTGTAATTATTATTTAGTAATTTTCTTACATTTCATTTCCTAATATTTTATCTATATTTTGAATACCCATATGCATTTTTATAAAAATTTTGTCTTTTATGTACACTGTTGGGGGGGGAACTGACATGTCAATCTTTATATTCACTAAAAAGTTGCTAAATTAGCACAAGCTACATAACTAGATGCTAATATGTGAATAGTTTCATTATGTTATGAATTATATCCTTTATATTTTGTTTGGAGATACCATAGGTTTGTTAATAATGTGTTCAAACTTTTAAACTGTCCACTTTTTTTCCTGATGGTGTGTATCAGGGGTGCCAAACTTCAAGACGATGGGAGCCGCGTGATAGATTTTTATGAACGTTCGGGAGCAGCAAGTCCAAATTTATATCATTTTCAAAATGATGAATTAGGTTTTGAATATAAAGAAGCTTAATTTATAGCAACCTATTTTCCTTTCTATTTTTTCATTGTCCACGAGTGGAGAAAAAAGTCATCATTCGTACTTTCAAATAATTTTAACAGAGTGCGTAAACCACATTTTCATTATTATCACGTATAATAAATACGCCAAATTTCAAACCGCACCAATATATAAATTCACGTATATCTTAGAAAATTTTGAATAAAAAACTTAAATATTTTTTTCCAGGTATGCTTAGAAATACTTTCTACTTTAAGGAAATGGCAAAAATTTTATAGGTTATACTTCAAATTTTTTTCTAAAAATTTATAAAAATTATTTTAAAATACAAATTTTAAAAATGAATCAAAGTATTGGCGAATTTTATTTGGAATGAACCTAGATTTCGAAATATGAAAGGAAGAATCAAATAAGTATAATAAAAAGAGATATTAATAAATATATAGGGAATTCAATTAACACTGAGGAGCTAGATTTTGATATCTTATTTTTTAAAAACCTCGTGCGATTTTATACAAAGCTTCGCCGTTCGGCATAATTTAAGTCGTCGAATACGAATATGAGAAAAAATTGGCATGTCATTTCATAAACAGTCCGGTTTTGTGCCAAAATACCTATATTAGAACAATGTTATATACAGAAGGCTTCAGAGATGAGAAAAACTTGGAGGGGTGGTGAAGTGTACTAAAACATGCATTTTTTTATAGGAATGTGGGGTCTAAAGTGACGGGTTAAGGCAGGAATGCAAGTGATGGGTTAAGGCAGGAATGAAAAAAAAAAAAAACAACATGAGAGGAAAATGTGTTTATGTGCAAAATCAACGCAAAGTGCTTCTTTGCAGCAATACAGTATTCACAATAAATGTTCAAAATTACGACCACCAGCAGTAATACATACTTGGTAATATCGCAGAATGGATTGACGAGCATTATGAAAAACGACAGGCATTTCGCGCACCCTTGCAGCCGCAATGGATAGTCGTGCAACGAGGTCCTCCAGTAAGTCAATGGAAGTCTCGTAAATGATGCTCTTAAGATGGCCGCATAAAAAAAATCCAAGCTGGATAAATCTGGCGAACGGGTCCACCATGGCCAATACATCAGCCCGGAAAAGTCCCATCCAAGTAATTGTGGACCCGCACGTGATTATGGGCTGTTGCACCATCATGCTGGAACCACATGCGATCACGAACGTCACACATGTCAGTTTTTTCCCTGTGCGTAAACTCGCCCATCGCACTCGACACTAGAGTTGCGAATGATCCTCTGATGCATTGGATCGTGGTTTGTCCGGCTCACTACCGCCCTCTACCGCTGCATTGCCAGCCAATCACAGCTGTAGTTCCTAATACTGTTAGTGTTCCCTTTTTTGAACATTTATTGGGAATACTGTATTGCTGCAAAGAAGCACTTTGCGTTGATTTTGCACATAAACACATTTTCCTCTCGTGTCTTTTTTTTTTTCTTTCTTTCATGCCTTAACCCATCACTTCAGACCCTACATTCCTATACAAAAAATACATGTTTTAGTATGCTCCACCACCCCTCCAAGTTTGTCCCATGATCTCAGACACCCTGTATAAATCTAATACACATCCTAAGTCGCACTTCCGAGACATGAAAAATGCAAGTTGAATTTCGCCAATCGGCCCAGTAGAAAGAGATATAGAACTGTTCCCCCCTTTTTTTTTGCTCAGTGTACATACACAAGGACAACGCAAATTGTACTGGGGGGGAGATTAAATTTTTCTGTGAAAACAAAGGACCAAAAAGTTATGATTACAGAATACCTGTTCTCTGCCTTTTTACTGGAGCACAATCTACCACAGAATACATCAGATTGTGCTGCAGCCTTTTTAGGAAAATGTTTCCTGCCAGTAAAATCGATAAATACTCAAGTGCAAGGACAAAAACGGCCGTAGTTGTATAAGAAATAGGTTCAAGGAATTGGTATGAAAAATAAATCATCAGAGTTAATTGATTGCATTAAAACAGCTCCGTTCTGCCTCTCTGCAGATGGAAGCTATAATACCAATGCAAAATGGTTGCCAATTTTTTTTTTTTTTTAATCCTGAGTCTTCATAAATTTAGTGTAGCTTACTTTCTGTCCCCACTTTGGAGAGATTTGACAGGCTTTAATATATATGGCAAAGCTAATTATTAAAACTTTTTAAAAAAATGTGCAGTTCTTCAGGAAAAATGCTTAGTGCTTTGCACTAGGAATGTAGGCTTGAAGATTGATGTTGCAGGAATCTTGAAAAAATAAAATTCATATTTGATAATTATGAAATGCACCTGTCATCTCTTAAATTTAGCAGTGAAAAGGAGTCAGCTTCTTTGCCAATAAGTGTGGTTGATATTTATTATTATCTTGGAAAGATTGCTAAAAGGAAAGAAAAGCTGAAACAATTCCAACAGCTGCATAATACCGAAATAAGAAAAAAATCTGAAATATGTATGCACACACCAGCTGCCTTTAGAGAAATGTTTAGCTAGAATCCTTGACCTGCGGAACCCACTTCTTACATTTTTTAATGAAGAAATAAATGCTTCCAGAGTTAAAATAAAAGACTTTGTTGAAAGTTATAAAATACTTTAATGGAGATGTTGTTATTACTTCCATTGTTGAAAACAGGTGAGAAAAATTATGTAATTTTTCTATCTGCGAGCTATTTAATTCTCATTTGTCAAAATAATACTACAAATTATTAGCATAAATCTCTCGAGAAATAGAAAAAATCACTTGACAAGGGTCAAATTTTCCGATCACTCTAAGTCTATCTTGTGAAGAACGAATATTTTTGTTTTTCTTTAACAAAGCTTTATTAAACACACAGTTTTGCCACCATTCGATGTCCTTAACACAATTCCATAGTGCAGAATTACATTAATTCATGTTTTGCGATCAATGATTAGCGAAATGGTTAAAGTATTATTTAATGATTGGGTAAACTGATTAGACCATTTTGCTGTTGTTAAAGAGTACAAGTAATGAAACTTTTTTTATGGAAGTATTTTTGCATTTAAGAAATAGTAATTGAACTTTCAGATATTAATTAGTTACTATATAAAGTTGATTCATTATTACAAAATATATTTTCTTTCTACATATTTTTATTATTTAAAAAATCTTTTTGTCTTCGAGAAAATTCTGATTCTTAAAAAATCTGATTTTTGAGTGTCATAGGTTGACAAGTATGAATGCTGGAATGAGTGAGAAAATACCTTAATTACTGCCCTTTTAAAGGGCGACTGAGGATTAGGGGACCCAATTGCCAAATTTTGGTGGGAGCGAATTATTGTCGGCCAACTTTTTTGGTTGGGGTGTCACTGTAGACTCATCAAGATTTTTGAAGTAGGAGGCATAAAAAATGTGCATTGGTCCTCACCAGGACTCGAACCTGGATCTGTGCGCCGAGTGTGGCACTGTTACACCACGAAGGCATGCTGGAAGGACAGAGAAAATACCTTTTAACACTTACAACTCGGAAAATACGATTTATAATTAATGATATTCCTTTAATGAGTTAGTAGTTATTATTAAAAAAAATATTTTTACCATTTTCTTACTGACTTCAGAAAATGCCTACAAAAGTCGAAATTATGAAGTCATTATAATAATATACATTGTTTTAATTATCTTGTTTTGCGTTAAATTCTAAAATTTTACAAGACTTCTCAAATAAATGCTTCAGAATAGAAAACTAAATTCTTCTATTCATGTTTCCAAATCCAGCATCTGGAAAAAAAAGGAAGATAATTAATAAAGTAAGCATATTTCAAAATATTGATAGTTTGAAAATTGCTATAAAAAGTTTTAAATTCCAGTAATACAATATTGTTAATTAAAGATAATTAGTAAAATAAGCTTATTTCATATCATTAGGAAACATAGAAACCAGTAAAACCTTTTATGGATACCCATAAAATTCTATGGGTTTCTGTTGACTTTTACTGGTTTCTGTGGGTTTTTCTTATTGGTTTCAAAATGCCCCATAGAAACCAGTAAAACTTTCTACTGGTACCCATAGAATTCTGTTGGCCTCTACTGACTTTTACTGGTTTCTATTGATCATGAAAATATGTTTATTTAAAATAAGCATATTCAAAATATTAATAATTTAAAAAATACTATAAAAAGTAATACAATATTGTTAACTAAAGATAATTAGTAAAATAAGCATATTAAACATAATGGGTAAAATATATTTCAAAGTATTGTTTGAAAAATTCTATAAAAAGTTTTAAATTCCAGTAATACAATATTGTTAAGGATTAAAATTCAAATGCTAAAAGCAAAATTGACATGAAGTTTTTTTGTTGAAGTAGTAAATACCGTTGCATGTGTACGGGTTCGCAGTACTGAATGCGCACAGGTCCGATGATAGATTGATAAAATTTATTTTACCAAAAGAAGATTTTAAATTTCTAGAACTTCCCACAGAAATACTTAGTACCAGGTGTTCACATTAACATACATTACAATCAGTAGTTACCCTTCCAACTGCAAAGAAAATTGAATAAAATTCGATAGAAACCGGTAAAACATTGCAAAGAACAGTACAATCTCTGCAAATAAATCTCATGTCTCAATCTTAATGTCTGCATATAAAAAGTTTACAATGTCTGCGAAGAACGTTGGATTTTATTCAATGTTCTTTGCAATTAAAAATTATGCAAAGCGCATCTATGCTGTATCCCCTCTTATAGTTTTGACCTGGCTGCTGAGATTTTATTATTACTTTCTGCGTCTCGAAATTACTGGAAGGCATATTAGGGCCGAATACAGGTACAGTAACGCAAAGCATCGATTACAATTATTTAATAAAATTTCTATTCGTAAAAAGCAAATTAAAAAATTAAAGAAATAGGTTTAAAAGAAATTATAAATAATTTATATTGCAGCGAACTAATCTACAATATCATTTAAATTCTGAGAACATAAGTAAATCAAGTGCAAGTATCAAATTCTATTAACAAATATAATAAATTTTTTAAAATCCTAAAAATTATAAAAATGCATAAGTGAATAATTGTTGAGCTGGCTGAAGATAGACTTATCAAGTTATTACCGTGACAAAACCCAGTCACCAAAACCGCAGCCAGCCTGCCAAATTAGCGAGATAGCCATTTACTCAATGTTAAAAGACCAGCCTCTGTATTCCTATTTTTTCGGCAGAGCATCCTCCTTCTAGATTTCCGTTTTACATACATAAAAAAGTATAAAAATTTCACATATAATTTCACTAAAATTATCTTCGTATGTACGAAATTCGTAACAGTACTAATGTAGCAAGTGAATTTTATCTATATGCTACATGTGACTCTAAATAATAAACTCGTATACTTTTTCCCCTCTCATGACAATGTAAAGAATTACTTAAATTTCTTTTCTCGCAGTCAGATCAAGTAATGAGATGAAATAAGTCACCATTCCATTTTAGAAACATTTATCCCCATTTAATGTTGCCAATTATATTATAAATAAAAGTGATTAATATTATGCCCCAAATATCTTCCATATAATCCGTATTTTAAATTACTTCCTTTGTTCTTTTATTCTGAGCATGTGTTAGATAGTTATTTAAAGATTACTGACAGCCTCCTCAACGACTGAGAAAGGACAGTTTCATAATGCTGCGAGGACTTTTATGCAGGTTGGCCACTATTTGAAAGGGGAAAAAGAAGAAGAAAAAAATAAAAACAGAAATCTTCATAAGATTTTCCTACCCTTATGGAGGCAAGTTTCTGGATGGTAAGAAGTAGTCTTCATAAGTTAGCTAAGTAGGTAGCCAATTTTTGAATTCGTTGGTTTTGCTGATCTGTGTAGGTAAAACGTATGTGTAGGTTTCCTCGCCCTTTGTCTATGATAAAACGTCAAGGAACCTAGTGAACTGTGTAGCGACTTATCGCTCAGTTCAAAACAACTAAGTCGTAGACTTGAGAAGGCTTAAAATACCCTTTTATTCACTCAAAAAAGAATAACAGTCGGCCTCTTCTTGGGTTTACAGAAAGCCTCTACTCGGGCTTTAACTCAGAATAAAAAATAAACTAAAATTAACTAAACGGGACTTAGCCAAAGCTACACACAATTATCTAACGTAGTTGGCCTTTAGATTAAACTAGCCGGCGAATATCGGTAAGTACGTAATAATACGGCCGAGCGTAACAGCTTCAAGAAAGGCAAACACGCGTTACTCGGGATTCCTAGCTGTCCCTTACGAAGTAAGTTCAACCTTCCTTAAGTATATCTTCTAACTCATTTGCATTCAACGCGATTCTAAAAACTCATTCTGGTAGGGAGTTCTAAGTGGAAACAAGAGTTGATAGGAAAGCGCTTTGAAATTAAAATAACTGTTGTAAAATTTTAAATATACCTTACAACCTTGTTAAATGAAGCTTTATAATGAAAATTTAATTACTTAATTGGTAATTTACAATTTTGTACACACAGTAATACACAGTCCAGTCACATTAATGTGACCATCTGTCAAAAGCCAGAATAACCACCTTTCGCAGAGCGGACTGCTGCGAGACGTGCAGGAAGAGAGTCACATAGGTCCCTGAAATTGTTCTCTGGGATGTTGAGCCATGCCGACTCTAATGCCGTGGCCAGCTGCGCTAGATTACGCGGTTGAGGATCCATGGCGCGAACAACTCGATCGAGATGGTCCCACAGATACTCGATTGGGTTTAAGTCAGGTGAGTTTGCTGGCCAGGGGAGGACGGTAAACTCATCCTGGTGCTCTTCGAACCACGCACGTACACTGGCAGCTGTATGGCACCTCGCATTGTCCTGCTGGAAGATGCCATCATCCTGAGGAAAAACAATGCGCATGTAGGGGTGAACATGGTCCGCAAGGACAGATGCGTACTTGTATTGATCCATTGTGCCTTCCACAATGATCAGTGAACCTAGAGAATGCCAGGAAAACATTCCCCAGACCATAATGCTCCCGCCTCCAGCTTGGACCGTTCCGGCAATGGTTGCAGGGTGGTTCCTTTCAGAGGTTTCACGCCTTATACGCCAACGTCCATCTGTCCGATGGAGCATAAAACGCGATTCATCCGAAAACGCAACCTGTCGCCACTCAGTGGACGTCCAGCTGCTGTACTGGCGTGCAAATTCTAGCCTTCGCCGTCGATGAACAGCAGTCAGCATAGGTGCACGAACCAGGCGTCTGCTTCGGAGGCCCAGACGCAGCAATGTTCGCTGAATAGTACTTTGGGAGACACTTTTGGTAGCCCCTTGGTTCATTTTGGTGGTCAGTTGCTCAACGGTAGCCCGTCTATCTGCCCGAACGCATCTCCGCAACCGTCGTTCGCCTCTGTCATCTATGGCCCGTGGTGCACCACATTTGCCACGTCGCTGATTTTGGACAGTCCCATTTTGCCATGCACGGTACACTTTTACCACGGCGGCACGCGAACAGTTCACAAACTCAGCCGTTTCGGAAATGCTTCCACCCTTGGCCCGAAAGCCAATGATCATGCCCTTTTGGAAGTCGGATAAATCGCTTCGTTTCTGCATTACGCCAACGATTGAAATGTTTTCCGAAGCCCTCACACACCCTTTATATACGCTCAACTGCACTGTGCTGCCACCTACCTTCTGTGATTGGTTATTTAACTCTGACATGGAAAGTACGTGGTGGTCACATTAATGTGACTGGACTGTGTAAGTTATTGTTGTTTATTTAGCCGCTGTAATTCGCGATGAGATCGGATTAGCTTTCTCTGCGCTTTGAATTGTGTTCTATAAAATATAACTACTGTGTGGTATTGTACGAATATTTATGAGAAAAAATTTCAGCATTTTGTTTTATTTCTTGTGAGAAGGGTAAGTTTCATTAACTTTTCATCAGACTTGTGCATTCAATCTGTTACGAACCCGTACGCGCGCAACACTTTTTGGTGTCCGAAGTGGGATTTGAATGCCAGTAACAAGAGCGATGGAAGAACAGTTAAGGCAATTACTGGCAACCTTTAGTACGTTCGAAGAAGAGGTGAAAGCTGGCCAAGAATCAGTTAAACAAGAAATGAAATCTGGCTAAGAATCTGTTGAAAAAGAAATGAAAGCCGTTCAAGCAGGTCAGGAAGAACTGAAAAAGGGAATTACAAGCATAATAAAAAACAAATTTTAGGCTATGGAAGGCCGAATAGACGCGGTCGAAAATAAAGTTGGACAAATTGAAGAGTTTCTGCCGTGAACAGCAAATTGATGACAGGGTTACTGCGGTCGCCAAAGTTGATACGTTGAAGAAATTCATAGCGACGGCCGGGAGCAACTCCGCGGCTTTTAAATTTTTACCCGTGCCTACTCGTCCCTTTCTGAAGCTGTCCACATATGATGAGGATACCTCCTAGCAAGTGCACTCATGTCCATAAATTAAGGATAATTCGGAGTCACGCGGAAATCGAACTCTAAAATAAATATATCACCTGTAAAATTACTACACACATCTTCAAGAATCATATGCAAATTTCAGGAAGTAACCAGATGACACCGATGGTACGTCACAATAACGAGAGTGATATATAAGGAATACAGGCAAAGAAGTAAAATTGTTCGCAGGTGCTTCAGTGCAATAACCGAATAGTTATGACACAAAGGACGCATTTGGATGATTTTTTATGTGGTAGAATTATCGGCCGTCTGGAATGTAGGCCTACCCAACTGGAAGTATCAGACGAACTTGGAATTGCCCAGAGTGTCATCACCAGGCTTTGGCAACAATTCCAAGATGATGGTAATGTAAGTAGACGTTACAGCACAGGTCGCCCCAGAGTTAAAATGCCGAATGAGGACCGGTAATTGGCAGTTACTGCCAAAAGAAACAGGCGGAGCAGATCCTCAGACCTGTCTCGTCAGCTCTCTTCAGCCACTGGTACGACAATTTCAAGGCAGACCGTGTACAGATGCTCGTAGACCTGTCAGATGCGTTCCACGTACTGCAACTCACTGTCGCCTGCGGTTAGCCTTTACTAGAGAGCATGCATTGTGGACACCGCAACAGTGGGTTTGTGTGATGTTTTCCGACGAGTCCAGATTTAGCTATATGTGGACACCGCAACAGTGGGCTTGTGTGATGTTTTCCGACGAGTCCAGGCTTAGCTTGCAGTCTGATTCTCGTCGGACTTTCATATGGAGAGCTCCAGATACCCGTTACCAGCAAGAAAACCTCATTGAACGACACCGTTACGCTGGTGTAGGAGTGCTCGTTTGGGGTGGAATTATTCTGGGTTCCAGAACTGACCTGCAGGTTCAAATTGGAACCATGATAAGCCAAATCTATCGGGACGTCATTCTGGAAAAACATGCACGTTTGTTTTGGGCGCCATGGGCGCACAATTTGTGTTTATGGATGACAACGCCCGTCCTCACCGTGTAAACATCGTAAGCGAATGTCTTCAATCGGAGGATATCATCTCTATGGACTGGCAAGCATTCTCACCGGACTTGAATCCAGTAGAAAACGTGTGGGACATGCTTGGCCTACGAGTTGCAGCCCGTCAACCCCCTCCTACATGTCTACCTGAACTTCGGAGAGCATTGCTTTTTGAGTGGTGTAATATCCCCCAAGATCAAATCGATAATGGCGTTGTAGGGACTGTATTGCATCGTCTGGGAGACATACAATGTATTAACAATCATACCAACTATGTAATATTGGTTTTTTGTGAATAGGTTTTTTTTTGTAATTTGCTCCAGGGAGACAAAATCGCTAATTTTTTTAATAATATCAAACGTATAGCATCCTTTTTTTTTGCTCTTTACCTTTTGTTTAATAAATAAGCTTTACAAATAAGTCAAATTTGTTTTGCTTCTAACTCTCCTTTGTCTGATTTTGCATTGTCCTTAATTTATGGACCATAAGTGTATATAAGACACGGTTTTCTATAGTGGCGGAAGCAAATGAGTGGGATTCCCAAGCTAAGGCCTGTCATCTCGCCGCTTCTCTGAGAGCAGACGCAGCGCATATCCTTCAAACTCTCCCAGAAAACCAAAGGCTAGATTTCGAAGCTCTATCCGGCGTATTGGAGCTGCGCTTTGGCGGAGAAATGTTTGAAAGACTACAGTAGGCTTCAATTAAAATCCCGTTAACAGAAGCCCACCGAGACACTCCAGGGACTCGCCACGAATGTTGAAAGGTTGTCTCACCTCGCCTTTACGGAGTGCGCGAGAGAAACAAGGGAAATGCAGTCATTGCAGTACTTCATCCATGGCATTTTTGGATTCGGAAATACGGAAAGCTCTACGCATGGCGGATGTCAAGGACTTAAAAAGCGCTCTGGTGTACGCCATGAAATTCGAGGCAGCCCAACAAGCAACGCACAGAGATCGCCACCCAGTCAGAGCTGCTTACGCACAAGAGCCAGTGGATCAAACGGCTGCTCGCCTAGATTATTTAACTAGGCAAGTTAGTGCCTTGAGAAGGAATATTTGTGACAAGAAACCAACCCTAAAGTGCTGGAATTGCTGTGCTGAAGGCCACATACGAAGAAACTGCAGAACACCCCAGGGCACGGATGTTAGGACCGCTCCTAGCAAGAAGCAGGGAAACTAATTAGTGGCCATCTAGCGAGACGGAGGTTGCCAAATAATGAAAAGCCCCAGTTTAAGGCGCTTCAGATTTCTGCAGTGAGTCGCGGAAGTAAAGGACTTTTCATCATGGGACATATCAATGGGGTTCCTTGCAATATGACCATCGGTACAAGAGCCAATGTTACCATCATTTGAAAAGATGTAGCCCAAGTGAAAGGCAAACTCATCTGGACGCCGCGCTGCTTTATACTCCAGGTTATGTTTGGCGATAAAATCGACATCCAGGGAAAATTAAACATTAACATCACGTTTAGAAGTTTTGCTTACCATCACACGGCATATGTGGCACATGTTACAGATCCTTGCACGCTTGGATTGGACTTTCTCAGGAAAATACAATTTTTCCTTGGACTTGATAATTAACGAACTTCATTCTGCCTTTGAGGACATAGCCCTATTCGGAATTAATGATGGAGTTAAATCTGTCCACAAAATCATAGCACAAGATAATATCACAATACCAGCAAGAACAGAATTTTTACTTACTGGATCCGTAGCCGAAAACAGAAATTTCCGCTACGGTATCATCGAATATCCCCTGAATTGTGACAGCTTGAAAGGAGTACTAGTAGCCTCAGCACTCGTCAACTTATCAAGGACCGTTATCCTGGTGAGAGTTGGCAATGTAACTGACAAGACGAGAGTTATTAAGAAAGGAGTAGTGGTTGCAGCATGTAGTCCAGTAACCAGCGTTGAAAGAAACATTAACATCCCAGAATTCGTATCTTCAGAGAGCATTACATCGGAGTTATTGCAGAATGCGCAATTAAGCGATGAAGAGAGGAATGCGGCCGAACGTGTCATTCAAGATGTTTTCTCCCACGCGTCATTTGATGTGGGTCTAACCAGTTTGACGCAACGTAGAACCGATACCGGTGATCATGCAGCAGTTAAGCAACATCCAAGACGTCTACCGACTGCTGAACAGGAAGAGAATACGGATACTTTTAAAGGACATGCAAGAAAGCGATGTCATCGAGCCTTCAGCAAGTCTGTGGACATCTCTCATCGTCCTCATCAGGTAGAAAGACAGTTCAACTCGATTTTGCGATGACTACCGCCAGTTGAAAGAGGTTAGGAAGAAAGACAGTTACCCTGTTCATAGAATTGACGACATTCTGGAAACAAGTGGTTTTCGGCCCTTGATCTAAAAAGTGGATATTGGCAGGTAGAAAGACACCCTGATGACCGGGAAAAGACGGCATTTTCTACGAGACAAGGACTTTGGCAATTTAGGGTGATGCCGCTTGGACTATGTAATGCGCCGGCAACATTTAAACGCCTCATGGAAACTGTTTTGAAAGGTCTTTCCTACGAAGCGTGTCTGATACACCTGGATGACATCATCATCGTCGGAAAGAGTTTTGAAGAACACCTAGAAAATCTTAGAAATGTGCTTCAGACACCGAAAGAAGCCAATCTAAAATTGACTTCCGCTAAATGTAAATTATTCAGACTGGAAGTGACTTACCTCAGACATGTCATCTCTGCTGAAGGTGTGTGTACGGATCCTGAAAAAGTGTCAGCCGTTAAAGACTGGAAACGTCTCGAAAATGTCCATCAGCTGAGAAGTTTCCTAGGGCTCTGCACCTACTATAGGAGATTCGTGAAATACTTTTCTTCCATCGCAAGACCCCTTCACATGCTGACAGAAAGCAAGCAAAACTTCTTGTGGACAAAAGAATGTGAGGATGCATTTAAGAACCTGAAGGAAGCTTTAATATCTGTTCCAATCTTGACGTATCCTCAGTTCGACAGACCATTTATTCTCGACACGGACACGAGCAATGAAAGTATCGGTGCTGTTTTGTCCCAAGAAATAAACGGCCAAGAACATGTAGTGGCTTACTGGAGCAAGTGCCTGTCTAAACCGGAGAGGAATTATTATGTCACCAGGAAAGAGTTTCTGTCCATAGTCAAAGCCGTAGAACATTTCCATCATTATCTGTACGGCAGAAAATTCCTGCTCCGCATGAATCATGCATTGTTCGCCTGGCTTTTAAATTTCAAGAATCCGAAGGGTCAAATAGCCATGTGGATACAGACACCAGGAATAGGAGATCACTATTCGTCATCGGAAGGGATCACACGGAAACGCCGACGCCTTGTCTGGAAGACCTTGCCGAGAAAGCTGCCGATGTTGTTCCAGGATCGAAGCGAAATACGAGCTGCTGAGCCCGGTTGCACGACAAATTACAACATCAGCATCGGCTGATCGAGACCCATGGAGTGACAAAGAAGTCAGGAAAGACCAGCTGGAAGGCGGCGACATAAAACCCACAATTGAATTGATGGAGTCTTGAAACAGAAATTCTACCTGGCAGATACGACGAAACAATATTGGGCTCTCTGGGACTCACTCCACATTCGAAACGGCGTCTTATACCGGAAATTCGAATCGAATGAAGACTTTCCGATGGCAACTGATACTTCCAAGGTCCCGGATTTTGGTTGTCCTTAAAGAACTACATAGCAGCCCTACAGGAGACCACTTCAGAATAATGAAGACCTTATAAGGTATTTCTCTAGCCTTCTTCGCATGCCTTCGTGGTGTAGTGATCAACACGCTCGACGCATAACCGAGAGGTCCGTGGTTCAATTCCCGTCGAAGGCGTTGCCCATTTTTCATATCTCCTGCTTTCAAAAAAATCCTAATGACTCTACAAGTGGCGCCCGAACTGAAAAGGCGGTGGATGTTGATTCTCCATCACCAGGATTTGGCGATTGGGTAACCTCATCCCCGACGCCCTTTAAAAGGGGGAGTATATAAGGTATTTCTCCCACCTTCTTCTCATACCTTCGTGGTGTAGTGGTCAGCATACTCGACGCGTAACCGAGAGGTCTGTGGTTCGATTCCCGACGAGGGCATTGCTCATTTTTCATGTCTCCTGCTTCGAAATAGCTTAATGTCTCTACACTGTCTCTTGAACTAACAGGTGGTGGATGATGATTCTCCACCACCAGGATTTGGCGATTGGGTCCCTTGAACTCCCGTCGCCCTTTAAAAGAGGGAGTGTATAAGGTATTTCTCCCGCATGCCTTCGTGGTGCAGTGGTCAGTACGCTGGACGCGTAACGGAGGTCCGTGGTTCGATTCCTGGCGAAGACGTTGCTCATTTTTGATATCTCATGAATCCAAAAAAATCCTTATGACTCTACAAGCTTGCAGATAATTAGGGAGCGCTTCTACTGGATGCAAAGGATGACGTGCAAAAGGGGTGCCGATCTTGCGATGCCTGTGCGGGTCGGAAAGGACCGAAGAAACGCAGCTTAGGCAAGTTGCAAAGTTACAACGTAGGAGCGCCTTTTGAACGTATCGCCTTTGACATCTTGGCACTTCTGCCACGAACTGCTGATGGCAACAAATACATCCTCGTTGTCATTGATTACTTCACCAGGTGGCCTGAAGCCTATCCGATTCCTGATGAAGAAGGTGTTACAAGTAGCAGAGGCAATGGTAGCACTAGATTTCCATGTTCGGAGTGGTTCTTCAGTTACGTTCCGTTCCGTTCAGGGAAGGAATTTTACCTCGGCTGTAATTAAAGAACTTTGGAAGCTACTCAGCATTGACAAAACCCAAACGACACCTTTACATCCTCAGTCGGACGGCATGGTGAAGAGGTTTAATCGAACTATCTTTAATAAGATCTCATTGGTGTTTTCCAGAAACCAACAGGATTCGGAGAAGAAGTTACCACTATTTCTACTGGCTTATCCCAGTGCTGTCCACGAGACTACCGGCTATTCTTCATCACGGATGCTGTTCGGTCGTGACCTTCGTCTGCCTTCTGATCTTTTGTTTTTTCGCCTTCTGGATACGCGTTCAGCGCCTGAAGAATACATCCAGGGCCCGGTTTGAAGTAATGAACAACTTTGCACGAGAGCGAGTCAACTTGGCGACGGAGAAGATGAAGTCCCGATACGATTCCAGAGCTACTGGACATTGATTCAACGAAGGAGACAAGGTGTGGTTGTGGAATTCGACTAGATGGAAGGGATTCTGTCCTAAACTACAGTCACCTTGGGATTGCCCGTACACAGTCCTAAACAAGCTGAACGACGTCGGAGTTCGGATCCGTAAGTCATTAAACTCTAAGCCTAAAGTCATTCATTACGACAGGTTAGCTCCTTACTTTGGCCGTAGTACGTAGTGTATACAATGTAAATAGTATAAGACAGTGGCCATTTATGTTTCTAAATTTGGTAGTACGTGATATGTATTTAGTATTCCATAGCATTTGATTTGTATTTAGTATTTCATACTATTCGATTTGAATTTAGTATTTAATAATATCTGATTTGTTTTAAGTTACTTATTGCAATTATTGTTTATGTTGTTAGTTATTGTAATGTAATGTTTGTTATTGTACTGCCCAGACGTGCAGTCCTTCGGAAGGGGCAGTGTTACGGTGTGGGGTTTTCCTATTTAAATCTAAATTTCTAAGTTAGAACCCCACGAACACTAATAAGCGAATAATCGCTTAAGTATGTGAACAGAACACGTAAGACTTAAGAAGGGTTTAAAACCCCTTATTCTTCAGTGTATTTACAATCGGTTCCTACTTGGAACTTCACATAAAGCCGCTACTCGAGCTTGAACGTAAAATAATAATTAAAACTAAAGCTAGCTTAACTAAGCTATTAAAGGGTATAGCCGAAGCTATCAGACTCTAATTAGTTGGCTCTTAAGTATTAATTAAATCGGCGAAGCCAAGCAAGGGCCTAATGTATGGCCAACCGTAATAAAAGCTAAGAGAGACGTAGCCAGAAGGCAAACGCGCGCTTCTCAGGGAATCAGACTCTCTCTCCTGAAGTCTGTTTAGTCACGACTTAAATAGTACTCTTTTTTCATTTGCATTACTTGAGTTTCTGAATTTACATTCTGGCAAGAAATTGTAAGCTGAAATTAGAATAAGATAGGAAAGATACAAAACTTAAAATAACTGTTAATAAACTGAGGATAAACCTTACATCTTTCCCCACCAGAATTTAACTACTCGAAAAATAAGGTCTTAAACGACCTTGTTTAAGAGTTTAAATTCTAAACCAGAAGTTCTAAATATCAAAATTTTAGACTTCTAGAAATTGTTTCTTCAATGACTTTCATCATTAAAACGTTTCCTGATTAGGGCCAACTTTACAACAATTTCTAAAGCTATACTAAAACTAAAGAAAATACATATAACAGATTTACAATTTGAATTTGATTACAGACATCTACTTCATCTTTACTTTCAGTCAGACGTCAGTCTTGTCCTTCCAACTTATCTGGGAAGAAAAAATATCAGTAATGTCTTTCATACGATTTCCATTTTTGTTACCAATACTCTTTATTGAAATTATTTTGGCCCTCAAACGTTTTCATTCACACGAACTAATTGTTCTTCCCCCTTGCTCTCCAGAAATTGTTCTGAGTGAGACGAGGTTTTTATGTTGTGGTATCGCGACGATCAACTATCACTCTCCAATCGCTATGATCTGTTATAAATTCGACATTCCAGAAATTAGAAAACTCCTTAACACAAGATTAGCCCTAAAATAGAGCTTAAATTTAAAATTCTTAAGTGAAGCCTGGAGAACCTAACTTTAAGGACACTGAATCTATACTTTCATGCCATTCATCTTTTACACAAAGAAATTTGCAGTCATGCTTGACGAAAACTTACATTTGCATTAGTTTAACTTTTACAAAAGTTTAAAAGTTAACATTAACATTTCAAATTCAATAGAACATTTTAACATGTAATACTTTAAAATTCATTTTACATCATTCGTTATAGTTGCTATAGAAAATTCACAACGGTTGGCTACAATGTTTAAATTAACACAATTGAAGTCTTTCGACTAAACATATTCAGAAATTAGTTTCTCGGAACTTGAGAATTCTAAAAGAATTATTTACAAAATAAATTTTCGCCAACTTGCGAATTTAAATTCTTTTCTGTTTAACAGATAGTTACAATTACATTCTCGCAAACTTGCGAATTTAAATTCTTTTCTGTTTAACAGATAGTTACGATTACATTCTCGCAAACTTGCGAATTCAATTTCTCGTTCTAAACGGTATTTAGCAACTTTAAACACATGACGTAAATCGAACTTTCAATACAAAATAGAAAACAAGGAAAATTTTCACTTATCTTTTTGGCTTCTATACTCCTGCATCCTCTTGGCGCAGAACTCTTGAAATGTTGACTCTGCTAAACTTCGGACTCTCGGGCGGCTGGTATTCGGCTTCGGACATTCTTTTCTTTCGACTCCTCGGTCTTGAAACGAGGCGCTTTTCTTGTAGGCTGAGGATTTTGGAATTCCAATTTTCTCTTTGTCTTGTACCTTGCCGACCTGGTTTCTGAGTCTCTGAGATATCTCTTGCTCCTTCTTGGTTCCTGAGAATGAGTAGACCTCGTGTCGTCAGGTTGCTTGCTTTTGATCCTTGCTTCCGGTTGGCATATTCTTCTGGTTTCTTCTTGCGTCTTGGATTCTGTAGTTTGCAGTTTTTGCTTATGTTTCGAGAGCCTTTTCCGCTTTCTCATACGCGCTGGCTCTTGTTGAAGGAGAACTTCCATGTCTTTAGCATCCCTCGTTCTGGCGGAGTTTTGATCTTGTTGAAGTTGCCTTCGTTTCGCTATGGGTTCTTCAGTGTTAGCTGCCCTTCTCTTTGATGTTGAGAGATCGTTGTTTGGCGATGGTGAAATCAAAATTCTTGATGTTTCCGGAGCCTGCAATAAATCTTTTAAGATTAGAAAATCCGTACGACTATGGTACGGTTTTATTTGATCTATGTTCGCGATAGATTGTTATCCATTTTCTGCTTTTAAGTAAACCGTTGAAAATTTTATCTTTTCTATGGTAAAGGGCCCTCAAACCTGGGCTCAAATTTGGCCACAGTATTTTCGGGTGCCGATGAGAAGGAGTGCTTTAATTTTAGCACTTTTTGACCTAATGTATATTTTATTTCACGTTTGTTTTTATTATAATATAACTGTTGTTTCGACCTCCCCGCATCTGAATTTTTAATGGCGTCATTAATAATTTTCTGAATATCACTCAACTTAAACGCTTCCTGTCTTTGTTGAACGAAAACTAGGTTATCCAGAGGCGTTAAAATTTTTCTTCCTAGGAATAGTTCTGCGGTTTTTTTTTTTTTTTTTTTTTATTCTCAAGGCAAAGCCTAATTCATTGACGCAGCTGTCCCAACGGTCATGATAATTCTTCACATATCCCCGAATAATTTTAAGTATATTTTTATTTACGCGTTTTGCAATATTTGATTGCGGTCTATAAGGTATCATTTTTAGATGGCGTATGCCAAGGCCTGTGCACAGGTTTTCAAATAAATTACTTACGAATTGTCTACCATTATCTGATATTACTTTTACTCGGGCCCCGTATTTTAAAATATATTTATTTAGAAACGAATCTGCTACTATTTTTGCTGAAGCCCGTTTAAGGGGAGTTATTTCTACCCACTTTGAGAAATGATCCAGAATGGTTAACAAGTACCGGTTTTTATTAATCTTTGCTCTGGGGTAGGGACCGAGCAAATTAATGCCAACTAATTCATTTGGAAAAGTGGTTTTATGCTATTTAAATACCCGGCCGGGTTGTAGTGAACGTCGTTAATTAATTGACACAAGTGACATGACCTGACATACGCCGTCATAACTCTGTATAGCTGCGAAAAATCTACCGCTTCGCGGACCCTTTACAGGGTTTTCCTAACAGCCAGATGGGCTCCTAATTTCGAGTCATGGAACTCCTCTAGAATACTTAAGCGTAGACTCATTGGGAGTACCGGCCGCAAATCTTGATTATCGTTGCTAGTTTTCGTATAAATGAGCAATTTATCTATAATTTCATAATGAGCTGCCCTATTGCGAATAGCCGTTAAGTCTACATGTTCAAAATTTTCGGGATCTTCCAGGTACGCATAAATATCTTTAAATTTTGGGTCCGTTTTTAACTCGGCGATTATTGTTTCCCGGGATTCAGTTATTTTTGCAGTTAGCATCGTACATTTAATTGTATTTTCGTCTTCATGATCCTCGAAAGGGTGTCTTCAACTACATTTTCTTTCCCCGGCGTGTGTTTTATGATTAAGTTAAATTCTTGCAGTTTTAGCGTCCAACGTATGAGCCGAGGCGACAGATTTTTTCCGGAGTATAAGCGACCAACTGCCGCGTGATCTAAGTACCGGCCGCAAATCTTGATTATCGTTGCTAGTTTTCGTATAAATGAGCAATTTATCTATAATTTCATAATGAGCTGCCCTATTGCGAATAGCCGTTAAGTCTACATGTTCAAAATTTTCGGGATCTTCCAGGTACGCATAAATATCTTTAAATTTTGGGTCCGTTTTTAACTCGGCGATTATTGTTTCCCGGGATTCAGTTATTTTTGCAGTTAGCATCGTACATTTAATTGTATTTTCGTCTTCATGATCCTCGAAAGGGTGTCTTCAACTACATTTTCTTTCCCCGGCGTGTGTTTTATGATTAAGTTAAATTCTTGCAGTTTTAGCGTCCAACGTATGAGCCGAGGCGACAGATTTTTTCCGGAGTATAAGCGACCAACTGCCGCGTGATCTGAATACACAGTTATTGGGGCACTCTCAAAGAACACCCGAAATTTTTGCACCGATAGTAAGACTGCGAGAGATTCTCGCTCAGTTGCAATATAATTTCTCTGAGTTTGATTAAGCGTTTTTCTAAAAAGAGGCATAGGTTTCCCTTTTTGAGAAAGAACTGCGCCACCTGCGTAGTCTGATGCGTCTACCGATATTTCTAATTCTTGATCCCCTTGCGGGAATTTAAGAACAGGGGCGTGTTTCAATTCTTCAAACGCCGTGTTCGCCTCCACTGTCCATGTAAACCTAGTCTTTTTTCCTTTAAGCACCAACAAAGGTTCAACTATTTTAGCAAAATCTTTAATGAATACTGTATAATAGGAACACATCCCCAAGAACGACGATATTTTTTTAGCCGTATTTGGCGGTGGATAACTTTTGATCGCTAAAATTTTCGAATTGTTAGTTTCTATACTGCTTTTCGAGATTTTATAGCCGAGGTACCTTAATTCCTTGGCGGCAAACTTGCATTTTTTAGGATTAACTTTAAGGCCCGCTTCATGCAATAATGTTTATTGTGTTCTTCTGAGGTTTGGCTTGTTACAATAATATCATCGAGAAAAAAGACAGTAGTTTCTCCCAAAACTGTTCTTAAAATAATATCCATAACTTTTTTTAATGTAGCCGGAGCTCCGCTTAAGCCAAACGGCATTCTCAAAAAGGCATACACGCCTGACTTTGTGATAAACGCTGTTTTTTCGACATCCTCGGGTTTTACTGCAATTTGAAAATAGCCTGACGTCAAGTCTAAGGGTGTCATATATTTAGTTGAACGAATTTTTCTTATAATTTCATCTATTATCGGAAGGGGATATGTGGGGTATTTCCTTATGCTATTTTATATTCGGTAATCAATAGCGAATCTCCATGGGTTCGGATCTGCGGCTGGCAGTCCATTCTTCTTTCTACATAAAACTACATGCCTAGCAGTGGGGCTGGTACTTGGTGTAATTATTTTATCCTCGAGCATTTTCTTAATGTGTTGCTCGAGAATATCTTCCTTCACACGGTCATACCTGTATGGCTTAGACCGAACTGGGGACTCATTACCAGTATCTATGCTATGCGAGACAATCTGGCAGAAGCCAGGTTTGTCTTCAAATAATTGAGAAAAGGATCTTACCAACTTCTGGATTTGTTCTTTTTCTCCTTCTTCGAGGTGACTTAGATTCACTTCCGGGACTGCAACTTTTTCTTCTTGAATTTTGTCCATCTTGACCTGTAAGGTAGAATCTTTAAAATTGAAAGAAATCAACCCTCAATATGACTGCGGTTAATAAATTTTTTGTTGTAAATTAATCAGCCATTTGAGAAGAAGAAAATGTTATTTTTAACTTAACTTCTGGTAACCCTAGAAATGCCAAGGTGCGAGCGCATCAACCATATCAACTACGCCAATCACACCCAATTAATATATCCCATGATACTCTTAATTCTTACTTCTTATTAAGCTTTCATATGTGCTTGTATGCAAACATTAATGTATCTGTCGCTTTATATTATTTAGTTACAGCTGAATAAATATGATTTGTGCTTCAGTACGCATCCTATCATTAATGGATACATTCCTCACACCAATGAAGTTTCGGAAATTTAACTGCTGCTGCTGGGTGCACAAAAGGTAAGCTAAATTTTGCTATCTTTGTTCTTCATAGATTATGAGACTGATATGTTGTAAATCCCGAAACTAAAATTTAACATGTGCATATAATATATAAACTTTCTGAAACTGCTAAATAAGAATTAATAATGGCACAGTCAAGTCTTAAAGACTGTATGCAAATAACGAAACTGAATTCCGAAAATTATGCTACTTGGAAATTCAAGATTCAAATGCTTTGGGTTAGATAATCTTCTTTATTCTCCCCCACCTTCTAAACCTGATGATGAATTTTCAAAAAGGGATAAACAAGCACGAGCTATAATAAATCTATGCATTGACGACTCTCAGATTATTCATGTTAGAAATGAAACGACTACTACCGGTACATGGCAGAAATTAAAGTCAATTCATGTGCGCTCCAATTTGAGCAGCAAATTATATCTTCTGAGAAAATTATATTCTATAAAAATGGCTGAACACGGTGATATAATCGCACACATCACTCATATGATGGACTTAGTCGAAAGACTAAAAGCTATCGGTGAGAACATTCCGGATCAGCATGTAGCCGCACTTATGTTAGTTTCAATTCCGGAATCGTACAATAATCTTATAACTGCCATTGAAGCTAGAGAGGAAACTCTTATAACTACAGGTCTTGTAAAAACGAAACTCACTGACCACGGAGTATAATGAAGGAGGTGAAACTGCATAGGAGAAAAACGGGTCGAAAAATGTCGCGATCACTAGATGGCGCTGCTGTTGCATCTGTGCCATTTCAAATGTAAACATTTATTGAGCCGCCAGTCGGCTAAACTTCCTAATTACGAAGAAATGTTTATGATTTTATGCGATGGATTGCTTTATTATCAACGTTCGAAAAATAATTTTCTGCATTAGACAGGCATAGGCCCAAGAGACTTTCGATACGAATTTGTTACTGAAGTACACATTTTTAAGTTCGTCGGATAATATTCTATTCACTAATGAGTGTATTTTATTCCTCAAATAAAGAATGCCAAAAAATGCAGCATGCAATTTCAAAGCTTTTTACTATTATAAAATTAATTTACAGCTTTCATGCTGTAAGGCTTGTAGTACTTTTTATGAATGATTAATTTGAAGATATTTTTCAGCCCCCCATTAGAAAAATAATCATATTACTAGTAATAATACTTACTGTATATATGTTAAATTTAATTAGAATAGGTTCTTCCCATCTCCCATTTTTTAAAATGCTTAGATACCAGCTTAATATAAACTGTGGTGGAATTTTAACAAATCTGATAGAATTTTGTGCTTCGGTCAGTAAATTTTGTCATTTTCAAAGAATAACTCATTATGACATTTGTTAAAAATGAGATATTGATTTTTTCTTTTTTATGAATAAGACGTCAATTTTGATTTTGATATTTTTATCATTTTTTGTTAAAAATTTCAATATCTTTTGTTATTTGAGAACAACTGAATTATGTTTCAAATTGATTTGACAAGATTTTAAAATAGAATTCAGTTAAGTATTCTGAACTCTCTTTACATTATTCATAATTAAATACAAAGAGTAAAAATATATTCAAACTAATTCGATCTATCTTTGTCTAGCTCGAACTAACTTCTAACCAATAAATGCAGTATTTTAACAAAAAATAATCCCGATCTTTTGTATTTTAAAAATACATGTGCCAAACTCTTTTCCTTCAAAAGATATGTATGCAGACATTGAGCTGTTGGCCATGATTAAATTATATATTACTCTCATTAGTTAAATTATATATTACGAAGTTTTTTTTTTTCAAAATTAAGTGTAGTTAATAAGTTTTCAAAGTAAATCATTCTATCCCATTCAATAGCCTAAAAGATAAATTTCTTATGTTTAGAAAAATTTTAGCACAGTTATAATGAGATGATATTTTCTCGCTATAAAGTTTCAAATTGGTAAATGTAGCTTTTTTGGAAAAAATGTGTTGCATGTGTTATCTTTTACTGGAACAGATGCTTTATTTTTTATTTTCATTTATTGAACTGATTATTTATCAATAGAGTCTAATTACATTTGTTACAAAACTACCAGTTTAATATCAAAATACCTGATGTGGTATTTAAAAATATCATTACCTATGAAAAACTTAAGTCCATTTTCTCTTGCAGTAATTATTTACTTTTTATTTTCAATCTAATATCTCTTTTTCAACGATTAAGGACTCGCAGTGAAAGACACAAGTTCAATTAAATCACAAAAATTTAATAAAAATGTAACAGTAATTATATAAATAATCCTGAAACAATCTTAACAGTATTGTTTTATATTGTTACACACAGGGGTGAGCTATAGGAGGCTGGAGTAACTCCTTTGTTAAATTTGTGTTCAATTTTCAGGTTCTTTGGTGCCTTTTCAGGTCTATTGTTTGGTGTAGTTAAATAAACCAAACTAAACCCTTTCTTCTTTTTGTTTGTGGCTTAGAAAGACTGCTGCTGAATGTCTACATGTCTATATAATTATATAATAGTTCGAAATCATATGGAAAACTATTATTTAAAAAATTTAATTGCAATTTGCTCTGAATTGAATTGAAGTATTGGGAAGAAAACTGGAAGTTGCAATTAAACTTTTCTTTTTTACATTTAATTTGGCACTCCCCAGCTCATTGTTTTTATTCAGTGTTACAATTAGAAGATTAAATAGGAAACATTAATGAAATAAATCATTTTAAATCATTCATTTTACTCCAAATCAGCAAGAATTAAATTATATTAGTAAAGCTATATATGTTAAAATATTAATAATCAACCATGTGCTTGGATCATGATCGCAGCATGCAATTTGAAAGCTTTTAAGAACTCTTTAGCTTTATGTAAGAATTTTATGTCAAATGATAGTACATAAAGACTTTTAAAACAAACTCCTGCATTTAGAATTTTTAAAAGACCTAGTTTTAATGATCCGACATCCTGAAGAGTTTATCTTATCTAATATATTAAGATTTTTTTTCTTTTTAAAAACTTTTAACGATTTCTTTTTTATTTCAAAATGTTTTCTCATTCATGCATAGTTCTTAGTATTTTCTGTTTTTGATAAAAATAACACATTTCATCTTACTTTAGAATTTTGTTTTCGTAGGATAAATTGAGAGCTAAATTTTCATAACTCGTCACCTCACCACTATCATACATATTAATTTTAGATACAAAAACTTAACACTATTGAACCTTTGGGATATACTCATTCTCTCAGTTTATTAAAAAATTGTGTACTATAAAGGAGATATTTCTTAAATCAAAGTTGATGATCAAAAAAAGAAAGATTTAATTTGTTTATGCATTATTCTTATTTTGTTTTACATCAGGCATTGATACAAATTAGACTATGTAGAATAGAAACCAATCGAACAATATATCAGTGAAGTAATTGAATGTAGGTTACACAAAGGAAATATCAGATTATCAAACAAGGAGACCAATGTAAGTAAAACAAAGGTAAATTGAAAACATCAGATCATAGTCTAACATCTTCAACATTTGCCATTAAAAATTCAAAAAGTGAAAGAATTTTTCTTTAAACATAAAAGAAATTGTGACCTGATCTGTAAATTTCAATTTTATACCTAAAGCAATTTTAAGCTAATTAGTTACTACAGGCTGTTAACCGTAAGAAAAAAATATTTCAGAAATTATATATAAACTATAAAATCTTATATTTAAAATGACTTGCTCAAAACAGTAAATTAAAAAATAGGTAAAACTTTGCTATGAAATTATTTCATTATAAATTAGTGTTTCTTCGTTATTCAAGACATAGCTGTGCATTTATTTCTAGCTCATATGGCTTGCAGTAAATATAAATGCGGTATTTAAAAATATCATTTTAAAGCGGCAATATTTTCAATTTTTCAAGATACAAATAAGCAAGCTGAAAACAACAGACATTTAAATAATATTTCTTCAAGATCTTTAGTTAGCATATTATTGTAAGTAAAATGTGCAGTATTTGGGCATATCCTGAAGTTTCACTAAGGGCATACTGTTGAACAATATGTTTTTTTTTAAAATTACATTAATGAATGGAAGTTAGAATTACATATATTTGAAAGTTGGATATAGTATCTGTGGATATTAATATATTGTTAAATATTGCATAACATGTAAAATATGAAATGCATAAAATAAAAATTTTAATTAACAAGATTTAAGGTCTGAATTGGAAATTTTGTTCAGTAATATTTACAAACAGTTTATAGCTTAAAATCATAATTCAATTTTAATGGAAATTTTGTGGGGTAATTATCGTGGTGTGTATGTGGTATTAAGAGATATTTTAGTAGTATAGTGGCTTATCCAAGGTAGGATTATGGTCTTCGCCATGTCATGGCGAGCTGTTCAATAAAAGGAAAAGAAGAGAGAGTCCTGGATACATTTTCAAAGAATGTTTATTTATTAGTTTTCACCAGACTTTGCTCCATATTGATTGCATGAAGTCCGCCACTGTAGAATCCCTCCTCGCACCTAAAACATTTGTATTCCTCTGCACCTAGTGTAGTTTCACAGCCTTCGTTTACAGCATTCAACATCTCTCATACGGTAAGTGGGGACAAAAAGTCAAACATACTCAAGGAAAAGTATACAGGCTGTCTCTCGCATTTGGAAAATAACGGCAGCCATCATCACATTTTTTTCTCTTTTTTGGTACATAAAACATTTATAGTAGTAATACCACAATATAATATCGCTTGCTCCGCTAACTGCAAAAGAATGCGAGGAAAAACCAACTACGGCATATGTTAAGTTAGAATACAGCGCCACCTATTGCATACGTAGAAAAACGCTCACTTGGCCATCTGGATTCGGCTAAGCAACATGCCAGAGCATGTATTAGATCTAAATAGTTAATTACGGTCAATAAATTAGTTAGTTCTTTTACTATACAGTCCACTGATTAGTTTATAGACAAAACATATGGTCAGCAGAGCCGGAGAAGTGAACAAAATGCTGGCATTAGACAGAAATAAAACGTCGTTAAAAGCGAAACTAACTAGATTAGAAAATGTAGTGAAGGAATATGATGATAGTTCGAATAAGAACGAAATTCAAATAAAGTATAGATCCCTTCAAAGCATTCAAATGGATATTAGAAACTTAAGGAATAGATATTTCGAAAGTGCTGATGAAAAAGATGTCACAGCCATCGATGAAGAAATCGCTGAAATGGAAGAAAGAACGGAAGTTCTAGAGGTAAGAATTATGGAAATTCTATCATCTATCGCACATTCGGAAAATGAAAATGATTTTTATAAATTTGATTCTAAAGTACAAATACGTTTGCCAGAATTACCAATTCCTACGTTTTCTGGTAAATATACAGAATGGAATAATTTTAAGCTTCAATTCGAAAACATTATAGTGAATAACACTCAACTGACAGAAGTTCAGAAACTCTACTATTTAAAGGCTGCATTAACTGATGAAGCAAAAAATCTTGAAACTGTTGATGATACTTTTAGTTCTCTATTTAAAGCTCTTCAAGATAGGTATGAAAATAAAAGAATATTAGTTGAGACGCATATAAAGTCAATAATGGATTTACGAACATAAAACATTTCCAGTAGTAATACCATAATATAATATCGCTTGCTCCGCTAACTACAAAAGAATGCGAAGAAAAACTAACTACGGCATATTTGTAAAAAGAAGAGCACAAGCAGCAAAAATCCAGAGCGAAGCGAAAAAATAATGAAAAGTGCAAAAAGGCCAAGAGATTCACTAATTGCTGCTATTTATAAACTAGTACAGGTAAGCATCTCAACTAATGGAAATATCACGAAAGTTTAATTTATGGAGCATTTACGCACGAAGCCTCTATCTCCACATCATCAAAGGTTAAAAATTTATCATCATCAAAATAGCAGTTCATCTAATAGAATAAAAATTTAGAAAGTCAAAACAGAAAGCTTTAAAAAGATAATGTCTTTGCATGAGAAAAAAGGTAAAAACACTTAAGAAGGATGTAAATTTTCCGTCAAAAAATTAAGGACCAAAATGAATTTAGAAGGAGTAGTAATCATGATAATTTAATGAAAACGTGGAATTTCTTTATTCTTGATATAATAAAATTAAAAGTACAGAAAATGCAGAAGATAGGAAATGCAATGAAAATATTCCACAGCGAACAACCAATCATAATATTTCTCTCAGTTTGCAGACAATCACTATGGAGCTAACAGTCTGAAATACATATTACATAGATTACAAATTACATTTTAAATGGAAAGATTTATCATTTAGGTATCACCAAACCATGCCATATAGATAAAAACAAAATTTCTAATATTAGAATATAGAACCACTTATTTAAATATTCCATAATTCAATACGAAAAATACATTCATATAAACTCAGTCTTCACGTAAGCAAAACTTTTTATGAATACATAAGTGAACGATATAAATATGGTACGTAAAATTTTTAACATACCGTATTGCAAGAACACAGTAGAGAATTGTAAATGAAATATTTCTATGATAAAGCGAAATACAATTTTTTACATCCCCAGTTGCGCTTAATTAGATAAATCGCATACAGGATGAAGAAACATTACAAACCACTATAATCACATCATACCAGGAAGTTTTAAAATCAAAAACTTTTATGCACTTGTATATGTTAGGTGCAATGTCGTTGAATCTCGAAATGATATTGACATGGGTGATCAAGTCTTAAAATTCTAATAATCTGCTCACACAATTGAGAAATCAAAAACAGAGGCATAACAGTATTAATTAAACATATTGTAGAACTTGTAATAATGTTTTATGATAGTACATAAAGATGAGTGAAAAAAAAGAATTAAGTGTGCTGTCTATTTCTAAGACTGTATTGATATATAACTTGACGAGTGGGAGAATCTTTTAGGAGCCAAACGAAGGCAACTGATGTGAATACTAAATGGCTGACAAAAAATCATTGTCAAGTGCACAAATAACATAATTTACATCACTTGCTTTAGAAGAAATAACACAAAACGTTTCAGAAAACCTATGCTTGAATGTAACCTTAAGTTCACATTAACAATGAATGATCATTGTTAATGTGATCTTAAGTCATTAACAATGAATGATCTTAATTTGGCATTTTTCGTTTGACGAGTACTCTGTTTTATTTGCTTTATTCCAATGTCTCATAGGTATGCTCATATCTTAGTTTTAGTTGTGTTAAAAGCTCAGACAAATAATATGATATATCCAACTGAATGGCCTTGGATTAAACGTATCAAAAGGTAATGAGAAATTTCTTCCAAAATGCAGAATATTAGGAGAATAACCTGTTGACAGATGAACAGTGCCATTGTAAATATTCTGATGGATAAGCAATGTGAGCAATTGCATGTCCCCATTTTTCTTGCAGCACAGTGTCATGTAAAATATATTTCAAGTATGTAAAAATTACAGAATTCAGTTATGTGCAAAATAAAAATGTACTTGTAGCATGTAATTATTTTTACGTTACTTTGACGAAAATTAAAAATTTAATGATCAAAATTGTAATGGCACATTAAAATTTAATTGCAGCATGTAACACTTGAATAGTTCTACAAATTCAAATTTAAAATCCTTATGCATAATGGTTCTCACCCTGCACTGTACCAAGATTTAAATCTTAATTTTTAATAGCCATTCATTTATGTGATTAGGTGGCATGATTCCATAATATTCATAACTTATTTAATATACTGAATTTATCTTACGGAAAATCCAGTTTTTCATTACACTTCTCTGCTGTTATGTTTTCACTCAACCATGCAAGTAAAGTTAACTTTAAGCAGCATAGTCTTCATTTCCATTTATTATAAAAACATACTTCAAACGGAAAACAAGGGGGGTGAGTTTATCTTCTTTTTTTAAATGAAATCAAAATGCAAATATTCTATCATTCTTGTATAATTTCAGAAACTAATTTAACTTTAAAATCTCACGACTGCATGCTTTCATGCACGAAATACAGATGCACATAAGTTATGTGCGATATTTAACTAATTTCCAATTTATCACTTTTTTCAAACCCTACAGTAAATATCCTCTTATTTACTAACAATCCAGACGTTCTGTAAAGTTATATAAACTCGTCTGAGTGTGATCAGGCATGATATATATGTTGCTCACCTTTGGAGCTCTAAATCTACTTGGATTCTTGATTCCCAAACTTTTATTCTTCAGCCTATCAGTTCTATAACCACTGTTACATCCAGGGACGAAACAGGTTGCACTTATACGACTTACTCATAATGGAAATTGACATCAGAGCAATATTTTCGGTATTACTACCTATGTAAAATACTACGACAAGACGAACTACTGGTGATTGCAGCGCCCTCTATAAATTATGCGACAAAAAGTGGACCGTTTTTGGGAAAAGCGGTAATACGAGTTTCACCTCCTTCATTATACTCCGTGTCACTGACGAATATAACAGAAGACTAGAACAACAAGCAGATCGAAGCTCTAATTCTTCAGCGGCGTTTAAATCTGAAATAAATGCTAGAAATTATGATAATAGTAAACAAAAGAAATTTTGTACCTTTTGTAAACGCAGTGGTCATACTCGTGAGCGTTGTTTTAAATTGCAGAACAAAACTAATAATTCTTGTCCTGACAACTCGAAATCAGAAACTGGCGTGACCAAACATGTCGGAAAATCGAACCGACATTGTATGAGCACAGACACTTTCGATGAGAGTCGTAGTGAATCCGCTGACAGGCATGTTTCAGCGCCAGTCCAAAGTACTGTTTATGAAAAGGGTTTACTAATTACTCCGCGGTATTGCTCAGAACAAAATATAAATAAGAAAATTTTATACATCGATTCCGGCGCTAGCAGTCATCTAGTAAGAGATAAAAGTTTGTTTACTGAATTGATATATGAGGATTCTCGAGCGAAAATCATTTTAGCAGATGGAAAAATTTTATATTCGCAGGGCAGAGGATTTGTTGACCTTGATTTAGAAGAAGAATGTGGATTGCAGAAAATTCGATTGACTAATGTTTATTATGTTCCTGATTTAAAGAGCAACTTGATTTCTGTTAAACAAATTGCTAGTAATGGATATTCTGTTACTTTCAGAAAGAAAAATTGTTACGTAAAAAAGGATAGCCAATTAATTATGCGCGCATATTCTGATGATAACAGTTTATATAAAATTGTTTTGATCACAAAACCAGAAAGTGCTAATTTTGCAGTTGAATGTAAAAATAAAAACTGTATACAAATATGGCATTCAAGGTTAGGTCATCGAAGTTATGATGCAATCAGACAATTAATTAGAGAAAATCTTGCAGAAGGGATAAAATTAGATAATTGCACTCATAATGATGGCTGTTCAGAATGCATAAAGAATAAAATGCAACAAATTCCTTATCCAAAAGCTGCTAGTGTTCGAGCAAGAAAACCACTGGAACTTATACATAGTGACATTTGCGGGCCTATGCCTATTCCAAGTATTGGTGGAAAACTTTATTTCGTAACTTTTATTGATGACTTTATTAGATACACTGTCATCTATTTGCTTGCTAAAAAGAATGAAATTCTTAGTAAATTAAAGGACTTTGTCGGTATAACAAGAAATAAATTTGGAAGAACTATGCAGACACTTCGAACCGATAACGGCGGTGAATATACCAGTGAGAAAATGGAGGAATTTCTATCGAATAACGACATCAAACATCAATTAACTGTACCTTTTTCGCCTCCTCAGAACGGTGTGAGTGAAAGGAAAAACAGAAGCCTTATTGAGATGACCAGGTGCCTACTGTCCCAAAGACGACTTCCAAACAAATTCTGGGGTGAAGCTGTCAATACAGCAAATTACATCCAGAACCGTCTTCCAACCAGAGCTTGTGATAAGACTCCTTATGAATTATGGAGCGAAAGAAAACCTAATTTAGCTCATATAAAACAATTTGGTTGTACAGCCTATGCATATGTACATAAGGAAAATCGTAAAAAATTAGACCAGAAAGCGATTGAAGGAATTTTTGTCGATTACGATCAACGATCAAAGGGTTACATAATCTACACAGGTGAAAATCGAATAATAATCAGTAGAAGCGTCAAATTTGTCGAAGAATTATCAGAGAATGAAAATATTGAAATTTCTCTCCATTCAAAGGCTGAAGATGTTGAAAACGACGAAGGAACTACAGAAAAACACAACGTTGTATCCGAAGTTGAGCCAAGACGATCAGAAAGGGAAACCACCAGAACGTCTAGGATACTTAACAAACACAATAAAAATCATACCAGAGAATTTTAAAGACTTGGATAAATTGAATTCTGAAGAAAAGGAAAAGTGGTTACTCGCAGTTGACGAAGAAATCAATTTCTTATCCCGAAATAAAACTTGGGAACTAGTTGAGCTTCCTGTAGGAAAGAAACCTATTGGCTGTCGATGGATTTTCAATCTGAAAGAAAACGAAGATGGAACTGTTATTCGTTACAAGGCGCGACTAGTTGCAAAAGGTTATAGTCAAAAATTCGGAACAGACTAAGATCATACCTTTGCACCAGTAGTTCGACGTACAACTATTAGAACTTTTCTTGCTGTCGCAGCATATGATAAAATGCACGTGAGGCATGTAGACGTCACTACAGCATTTCTACACGGAAATTTAAAAGAAGAAATATTCATGGAACAACCAGAAGGTACAATTCAACCGGGACAAGAAGGAAAAGTTTGCAAATTGAAAAAAGCTCTTTATGGATTAAAACAAGCTGCTAGATCATGGAATAAAAGAGTCGAAGAAGTATTAAAGAACAGTAACTTTTCGCAGAGTACAGCAGACCCATGCTTATTTCTAAAGAAAGATGGAAATGATACGATAATGATTATTGTCTACGTCGACGATATTCTTATAGCATGCAAAAGCGAAGAAAAAATTAAGACTAATCAAATATCTCAAGGAATTCTTCGAAGCAAAAGACTTAGGAGAAGTCAGAAACTACTTAGGAATCGACATCAAAAGAGATAAAAACAAGTTCCTATTGAGCCAAAAATCAAAAATAGAAAAATTGGAGATGATGTTTTGTCCAGATATCCACAAACCATCTTACACACCAATGGATACTTCTTATCCAAAGGAAGAGGACGTCTCTCCACCAGTGGACAATACGAAGTATAGGCAAGCCATCGGAGCCTTATTATACATCGCCACTGTAACCAGACCAGACATCACCCTAGCAGTGAATCTGTTAAGCAGGAAAAATGAGTCTCCAAAGGAGAAGGACTGGAAAGCAGTTCTAAGAGTGATTGAATACCTGAACTCTACAAAGGACATTTACCTGAAAATTGACTCTGATAGCCCACCTACACTTTTCTGTTATACTGATGCCGACTGTGCATCTGATTTAACCACGAGACGGTCAACGCGCGGAAATTTATTTTTTCTGGGAAACAACGCAATATTTTGGTCCACAAAGAGACAAAATTGTGTTTCCTTATCATCTACGGAATCCAATCAAATGAATATTAGATCTCCTTAAAGATTTTGGACTACCTCAAAAACTACCCATTAAGATATATGAGGATAATAAGTTCACAATAGCTCTGATAAAACAGGGGAAATGAATACCAGGTTAAAGCATATTAATGTTAAATATTTCTTTTTAAGAGAAATGGAAGAAAATAAAACAATCGAGATAACATAATGCAATACAAATTCCATGATTGCAGATATTTTCACTAAGCCATTGCCCAAACCAAAATTTCTGAAATTAAGAAGTGAGCTAAATCTGATTTTTAGCATTTCCCAAATGCATGATTAAAGGGGGGATTGTTGTAAATTAATCAGCCATTTGAGAAGAAAATATTATTTTTAAGTTAACTTCTGGTAACCCTAGAAATGCCAAGGTGCGCGCGCATCAACCATACCAACTACGTCAATCACACCCAATTAATATATCCCCTGATACTTTTAATCCTTACCTCTTATTAAGCTTTCATATGTACTTGTATGCAAACATTAATGTATCTGTCGCTTTATATTATTTAGTTATAGCTGAATAAATATGATTTGTGCTTCAGTATGCATCCTATCATTAATGGATACATCCCTCACACCAATGAAGTTTCTGAAATTTAACTGCTGCTGCTGGGTGCACAAAAGGTAAGCTAAATTTTGCTATCTTTATTCTTCATTTTTTACCACGATAAAGTTTATTTTTTGGACCTCGTTTTTTATTTGAACATGCAGCCCCACCTTTCCCAAGCAGAGCAATCACGCGTTGTCCCGTTGTCTTAAACAGTCTCTATCGACGAAAATGTTTTTTAAAAAAATCCTGCGACAGGAAGCTGCATTGAGCCATGGTATCTAGTAAGGCGGTCGTAGGAACGTCGTTTAGTAGTAGTTGAATTTCTGTCAAGGCCAAATTTGGACGATTACCTCATTCAGCTTGATTTTTGAGGGATTTACCTTCTCACGCGGTGACGTCACCCTCTTCCTAGTCACCGTGATTAGTTTAAATCCTTTCTTTCGGCCCCTTTTTCCAACTGCTTTTTATTTCGCCGTGCTTTGTTCTGACCGGCTTTCCTTGTATCCGGCTTTCCTACCTTCCCCTCTTGTCGATAGGAACTCTGCTGAGCCTGAGGTTTCGTTTGATTGTGAAACCTTGAATACTGCATAAAATTCTTCGGACGCGCGTTTTCCGCCGTTCGCCTACTGTGAAATTTGACCGCTAGTTCAAATAAGCTTTCCAGCGTTTGCGGGTTTCTAACTTTAAGAAAGTCCTAATTGACGGAGGCAAACGCGGCAAAATTATTTCGATGATTTCGTTGTAGGGCCTTTTACCATATAATAATTTAACAATATGAATTTTCCTTAAGAGGAAATCTGTTAATTCGTCCCCATTAGTTTGGTATTTACTGAATAGTTGAGATTCAAGTCTTGCGCGGTCTTTTACAACTGGGAATGCTTTCAGTAGCGAATTTTTAAATTTCTCCCGAGTATACGTTTCAGATCCTGGATCCCCCAACAAATTTTTGCCAATATTCTTGTACCAGCTTAGGGCTTGACCTTTTAAATTCGTCGTCGCGATGATTATTCTCTGTGGCTGATTCGCAGAATATAACGTAAAATGTGATTCCAGCTGTTCCGGAAAGGTCATTACGGATCCTTTACCGTCGAACGTAGCTGTTGGGTTCATCACCGCTCTCGTAGTTTCTAAAATGAATCCAAATCCCTCGATCGGGTTGGGTTGTGCTTGAGGGAACTGAAAGGTTGGAGGGTTCAACGAAAAATCTTCCGTACCCAACGACATAGTTTGTAAAGAACAATTTCGGCCGCCAAATGTGAGATTTTCCTAATTAAATCTAAAGTCCTAAGTTAAAACTCCACGAACACTAATAAGCGAATAATCGCTTAAGTGTGTGAATAGAACACGTAAGACTTAAGAAGGGTTTAAAACTCTTTATTCTTCGGTGTATTTACAATCAGTTCCTACTTGGAACTTTACATAAAGCTGCCACTCGAGCTTGAACGTAAAATAATAATAATTTAAACTAAAGCTAGCTTAACTAAGCTATTAAAGGGTATAGCCGAAGCTATCAGAATCTAACTAGTTGTCCCCTAAGTATTAATTAAATCGGGAAAGCCAAGCAAGGGCCTAATGTGTCGCCGAGCGTAATAACAGCTAAGAGAGACGTAGCCAAAAGGGAAACACGCGCTGCACAGGGAATCAGACTCTCTCTCCTGAAGTCGGTTCAGTCGCGACTTAAATATTAGTACTCTTTTCTCATTTGTATTACTTGAGTTTCTGAATTTACATTCTGGCAAGAAATTGTAAGCTGAAATTAGAATAAGATAGGAAAGTTACAAAACTTAAAATAACTGTTAATAAACTGAGGATAAACCTTACAACGGATTTTATATTTAGTTAGGTAATTTTGGTAGAATTGTAATTAAAGCTGTTTTATTTCCTCGTGTAATGCAGCGCGTGACGAATTTTAAGAGAAAGCTAAGCCGAAAAAGTAAAAATGCAGGAGCACGCGTATTTAATAAATAGATATCTCGTAATTTATATATAAATTGAAATAATTCAATTTTGTGCTAGCTGTAAGTATAATTCTACCTTTTTGCTTTCCAGAAACCTCGAGAAATTAGAAGAAGCTTCTCGTGACTGATTAAAAACCTTATAAAAGCAGGAGAAAAGCATCTCACTTCAGGCGTTTAATAAGTTTTTGTTGTTTATTTAGCCGCTGTAATTCGCGGTGAGATCGGATTAGCTTTTTCTGCGCTTTGAATTGTATTCTATTTAACGTTTTAGTAGTTTAAAATAAACTACTAAATACTCATACTATACTACTCATACTTTGTGATATTGTATGAGTACCTGTTATAAAAAATTCCAGCATTTTGTTTTATTTCTTGTGATAAGAATAAATGTCATTAACTTTTCTTCAGACTTGTGCATTCAATCTCTTACGAACCCGTACGCACGCAAAAATGTTTATAGTTCGGCATATTAATCAGTTATTTTATTTATTTATTTATTATTTTTTTTTTTCAGAATTTAGTGAATTTGTTTCCTGATTTTCCAGTGTGTAGTACATAGGGAAGTCCACAATATTCTTATATTCTAAAAGGCCTTTTAAAATGATACATTGTAGAGACATTATTTCGGAAGCAGGTGAGATGAAAAATGAGCAACGCCTTCGCCGGGAATCGAACCATGGACCTCTCGGTTACTCGTCAAGCATGCAGACCACTACACCACGAAGGCGTGTCAAGAAGGCGTGAGAAATACCTTACATGCTCCCCCTTCTAAAGGGCGACTGGGGTTTGGGGGACCCACTCGCCAAATCCCGGTGGTGGAGAATCATCATCCACCACCTTTTTTTAGTACGGGCGCCAGTGTAGAGACATTAGGTTATTTCAGAAGCAGGTGAGATGAAAAAGGAGCAACGCCTTCGCCGGGAATCGAACCACTGACCTCTCGGTTACGCGTCGAGCATGACCACTACACCACGAAGGCGGGAGAAATACCTTACAACATTGATTAGTCATTTATGTAGGCGAAAGTAGTACTTAAATACCCGGGAGAGGGTATTATCACGCCTATTATATTCATCTGGTTCCATATTTTCGTTTCCTAGAATTTGGCGATACGCTAACTTATTGTTAGAACTTACGAAACCAGAAAAATCATCTGAAAGGATCATTTTCAAGAACATGATATAGAGGAAATAGTTTCAATTCTTTAGTAGTAGGAGCACGCGCAGCCGTACTAAGAAACGCCCTCTTATGCCTTCTTTGAATTACGTTCATGATTTGTTCATCAAGAGAACTGCGGTTATCAAGTGAATTGCGATATTGCTTTAATGATGTCATAAGCTGTAGTGATATCATATGCAGCTTCATTAAAATCCATAAGAAGAGCTATCTTATTCTTTAATTCTTTTATCTAATTCATTTCGAGAAGCAAAATATTTCCTTGGCCAGTGGGTTCTACAATCGATGTGATTTTTGCAAGTACGAAATGAAGAGTTAATTTTTTTCCGTCTTAGGTTAACTTTATGATCTAAGAACGCAGCTTTCCTTTTTAATTTCTTCATTGTGAAATCAAAAGCATCAACCATTTCCTGAAAATATTTGATTTCATCCGAGCATGCGCCTTTGTTTTCTGCAGTTTATTAGTAATGATTTTTTACCTTGAAACATTTCCTGACTTAATGATTACAAGTGACGCCTACTTGTAGGTCCCATCAGTGTTCGTGCAGCATGAAATCGTCAAGTCTTTTGGAAGTTTTTTACCTACAACCAACAGCTTTCTCTCTACGAAAAGACAAAGCGGCATCTTAAAAATACCTTAAGCTTTTGCTCAATTTCAGCAAATATCTACGATTATAAATGCTGATAAATATTTTAATTGTTCTAATTAGATATTTTATTTTTCCATGTTAAAAGTTAGTTAAGTTTTGCATGAATAATAGTTTGCCGCCAAAAGCAGAGCGTACTAGCGTTATAAACTTGTTGAGTTTTAAGGATTAAGACATTACAAATCTGTGTTGTATTATAAAGCAAACGCAAGCATTTTGCTTAGCTTTTCTAGAGCTGTTAATTTTCCCTTTCTTGGTTTCGTTTGGTTTATTTGATTATGGCAAATCACCCGAGGGCTATCTGCCTAGTGGGAACGATGCCTTCGTGGAGGATTTTCAAAGGGAAACAGGCATTACACACGGGAAAAACCACGAAAATACCTCTGCAGCCAGTCTGTTCGTCGGTATTCTAACAACAAACTAAATTACCGGTGTTCAGCGAATTTACCACTTAGCCGCTAGTGGGCAGATTTTTTTCCTCTCTTTCTTATTTATCCATTAAGGGAGAATGAAGCTACGTGTACAGCTGAATGAGAGAATCATCTTAAAAAATCTCTTGGCCGTGCCGTATCGTTAATCCTTTAGTGACTTATTCTCTTTAACTTCAGAATAAACGCCTTTTTTCAGACTTTGCTCAATGGCTTTCGTAACGGCTTAACAGCTCTTATCTAGTCATTACATTTGCTGCCGTTTTGTATATATTACATTGTTATTTAATGTATTTTGCTCTCTTATTTGCCTTAGTGATTTAAATGCCATCCTAATGTACGGACAATTATAAAAACAAAGTGTAAAATGTGAAATTATACAAAATTAAACAATAAATTTTCTTAAATATAACTTATCATGAGTGAATCCAAAGGCCTGGCCAGGTTGTGCTTCTTTTCTTTCTCCATTAAGTTACAAGCGCGTATTCCTTTGTATTACAAAGTGGCTTTTCCTGTTCAGTTTTCCTCGTCTTTTCTTTCTCTTTTCATTTTTTTTCTTTCTTTGACTAACCATGTATTTATTTATTTATTTATTACTTTTAATTGAAACAAAGGTGGAGCTCCATGTGATACAGAATCTAGAAAACCACCGCGATTCTCATGTTTCAGCTCGCGTTAAATCCTCATTCAAAGAAACGAGAAATTATCTCCTCCCGATTTTCTGACGCATTCGCTTCCGTTCGAGCCCACGACCTTTGTCTGACCTCTGATGCAGACACATGAGTGAGAAATGGGACTTCGGAGGCATTTAATATTTGATGAAGACTTCTGATTCAAGCTAGATTGTGTGAATAACCAACACAGACGATTATAAGACTTGTTGTTGATGTGGCGATTTATTTGCAAATTAGAGATATATTCGTTTTATTCAATATTATAATGTATTTTAGTAACTATATTTCATTTGCAAAAGTTTTCAGAGTTTGAGTATTCAATTATTCTTTATTCCCAAACATATGCTAAATGTTTCGGAGCAATAACATAGTTAAGGAATATGCAATTTTTTTTCTTTTTTAAATTTCTGTATAATTTTATTTTTGATCTGTATGTATGCACAAACTGGACGAAATTTCTTTGGAGATCCCTTGATCAAGTATGTGGCAACATAGGTGTAGAGTCATTAGGACTTTTGTTTTTAATGGGAAACACAAAAAATGAGCAGTGCGCTCGTCGGGACTCGACTCTGGACCTCTCGAATACGCGCCGAATGTGCTACCGTTACACTACGAAGGCATGCAGAAAGAAAGGAGAAAGTGCCTTATGTACTGCACCTTTTAAAGGATGATTGGGGAATTAGGGGACCAGAGAATGCCAAAGACAGTGTCGAAGAATCATCTTCCACCATCTTTTTTTTTTTTTTTTTTTAAGTTCGGGCGCTTCTATAGAAATATTAGGATTTTTTTATGCTAGAGATGTGAAAAATCAGTAGTGCCTTCGCCGTGATTCGAACCTGTACCTGTCGAATACACGTCGAGTGTACTACCGTTACACCACGAAGGCATTCAGAAAGGAAGGAAAAAATAACCTTATATAGAAAACGGGTTAAGTAAAAGCTGTACAATTCTTGCATTTTACTTTGCTACTCAAACTTTTTAAATTATATAATTAGAAAGATAAAGAAGATTAAATAAGATTAATTCAGCTTTATCGTTATTTTTCCCAATTACATGTATTACATTTCAGGCATATGAGTTTTTAGGTTATAAACCTTCCATTTTTATTCACCAATTCCGAAACTTTTATTTCAAAATCTTACTTAAATTTATTTCTAATTATTTTATTCTGAATTAAATCTTGTCCTCATAATTTTACCTTAAATTTTTTCGACTTTCGTTTTAAAATTGCCTTCGATTTGTAAAGTTTTTGCAATTCTGCTTTTTCTTTGGTTTGCAATTTAATTAATAAATGTTTAGCACACTGCTGTTAAATATTCCCAGTGGAAATTCTTGTTCTTTTCACTAGCTTTATGTGTGTGTGTGTATATATATATATATATATATATAATTCGTATAAAGCTGACGATTTACCCAGCGACTATTGAGGTTTCTTACTCGAAAATTTAATTAATTTATTAGTTTGCAAATTGCTTAAAAATTACTTTTGATTTACATAACAATTTTTCCAGTTTCTCTCTAGAGACATTTTTACCCCCTTTGTTTTTACATGTTTTAAATTTCTTGCAGGTCGCGTCGGAGCAGGGTATATCTTAATGATTAATTAAAGTAAAATTTAAGAAAAATTACTTTGTCGTTCTTTTAAAACACTTTAATTATCTGAATTTTTGATTGGCATTTTCTACAATTTGTTTTCAGTTATAATAATCATCTAGATGTAATTCAGAAACGTGGCTTGAAACGTTGACAAATTTTTTTACTGCACCTTGAAAAAGACCAAAGAATATTCTACAGTTTTTCATAACTTTTATAAGTTTTAGATTTATATTAGTCTTTTTTAATTTTTCAGAATTACGGTAGTATTTTGTCATGTTTATATTTCCATTTTAATATGTGCATTTCCCATTAGGTAGTTGACCACATTTCATGATTAAGTTTTGGTTTAATTATTGTCACTTGATTAAATTATATATAATTACAATACAATTTTTTAAAATCTAATATAATCATGGCTAGTAATTTTCGCATATTAAGCTGCTGAAAAATATCAGTAAAGGTATACAGTAAGAAATCTAGAACCCAAAGACCAAAATTTGAAATTCATAAGTAATAAATTTTATGGAATCTAATAAATGCAAAAAATAATTCAATAAACGTTAAAACTGAAAAATTTAAACAAGTAATACTCTAATTTTAAAAAAAATCAATGAAATTTAAAGAATATAATAGAAGAGGAATTAAATAAACTTCAGTGCTATTTCGTCAGGAAGAGGAATATTGAAATCAATTGAAATCTCTCTTCGACGAAAAATTCTTGCTTTTCTGTATCCAGAATTAGCCGATGAACCACTCCAATGTAATTTAATTATAACAGTTCACATGAAAATTCTGGCCCTTCCCGAAAGTAAGGTAAAAAAACTAAATTCTAAACATAACTTTAATTTTAAACGAAGAGTCTCAATCCAAAGAGTTGAAGCCGAAAGTGAAATAATAAAATACTTTAGTGTAAATTTCAAATCAAAATTTTACCTTTAAACAAAGAGAACTTATCGAAAGTATTGAAAACGTAAGTAAAAATACTAAATCCAAACGTAATTGAAATATATATAATTAAAAAATTTCGAGAACTTTCAATTAGAACACTACCTAACTATGATAAAGATTTCTGCAAGTAGTGACTTTTAGGTTTGCCAGTTTGGCGTCATTGGCGAAACTAAAGTTTAGTGGCGCGAAAGTGATCCGTCGGAGGGCCAAAAATTTGCAACGAAAAATAGAATTTTGAAACGAAAAGAAAAACATTTAAAAACTTACATTTAAATTTGAATTCAAATTTTACTTTTTAATAATGAATAATAAAACTTTACTAAATAAAAATGAAATTTAAGTAAATTCTGACTTTTTTTAAAACAAGTAGGGAATAAAGAATGTGATTCAGTGAAAAATTTTAATTAAATTTTAGAATTAATTATACTTTAAAGTTAGTAGACTCAAACAGTGGTCTTTTTTTAATAAATTGTTTTGTAGAAATGAGTAGAAAAATCCTATAATGGAATTATTTTGGATTTTTTTTAAATACATAAATATGCAGAAGAAAGTTCGAAAAAAACAGTAAAGGAACCTTGTTAGAAAAGTAAAAAGTCTTCACTTCATGACGACTTTGAATATAGGAGGCCTTTGTTTCAATAAAAGGATAGTAATAAACATAAAGAGAAAAAAATGGAAAATAAAATCTTATAAACCCTTTAGAACATCTTTTTTTACCCGTCTCTTTTGACTTTTAAAAAGTATTATAGGGTGTAGATTACTCCAGATATTTTTAAAAGACTATTAAACACAAGAAATTCAAATGGGAAGTTTCTATTCAACTCATCTTTGTAACCTATTTCTACTTTCTAAAGAATTTAAATTCCTAAAAGGCCTTCTTGATAAAGATTTCAGTAAATATGAACACACTTATAGATATATAGATGACATTATAACTTTCAACAATTATAATCTCATAGAAAATAGCATTATCTACCCAAGCTGTCTAAAACTTGATACGACCAATCAGAAATAGTTTATTTTGATCTTAGTATTCATAATCTTAAAGTAATTAAACTTTATGGTAAAAGAGAAGAATTTAATATCTCGACTATCAATTTTATAAATTGGAACTCCAACATATCTCGAAAAGTTATTGCAAATATTATTATTAACCAAATTAGCAGAATTAAAAAAGTTTGCACTGAAATAGAAACACAAAAGGAGAAATTCTAATTCTCACCAAAATTTTAAAAGATAACGGAATTCCTATGAAATTTAAAAAAATCTGGAGTAGTCTACACCCTATGATACTTTTTAAAAGTATTAATTTTTTATCTGAAAGCTCCAAAAGAGAAGAATGTTTTAAAGGGTTTGTTGGTTTTTATTTATTTTTTCTCTTTATGTTTCTTACTATCCTTTTATTGAAACAAGGGCCTCCTATATTCAAAGTCATTATGATAAGTCCATGACGTGAAGACTTTACTTTTCTAACAAAGGCCTTTACTTCTTTTTCAAACTTTCTTCTGCATATTTCTGTATTTAAAAAAATCTAAAACAATTCAACTTATAGGATTTAAAGAAGGATGTTTTAAAAGGGTTTATAGGTTTTTATTTTTTGTTAATTTTTTTCTTTATGTTTATTACTATTTATAACTAGAGGGCCATGTAAATTTTACATTTAACAAAGTAAATTTAATTAAAATAAAAACACTACATAGAAGAATTACATGTCAAAAGTAATAAAAAGTAGCATAAGGCAATTTACTATTGGATAATAGGAAAAGTTATGTAAATGCAAAAAATCTGTCGAATTTCCAACTAATGGTTGAGATGTTAGTTGTTTCAAAACGTTTTTGACTGTTGCCATTTACCGTTAAGTTATACTATCCTTTTATTGAAACAAAAGCCTCCTATATTCAAAGTCGTCATGATAAGACCGTGACGTGAAGACTTTTTACTTTTCTAACAAAGCTCCTTGACTTCTTTTTCAAACTTTGTTCTGTGTATTTCTGTATTTAAAAAAATCTAAAATGATTGAACATATTGCATTTTTCTACCCATTTCTGCAAAGCAATTTATAAAAAAAGACCACTTTTTGAACCACTTTTTTGGGTCTACTGAGTTTAAAGTATAATTAATTCTAAAATTTAATGAAGATTTTTCACTGAATCACACTTTTTCGCCTTTTTGTTTTTTTAAACAAATTCAGAATTTACCTAAGTTCCATTTTTATTTAGTAAAGTTTTATTATTCTTTATCAAAAAGTAAAATTTGAATTAAAATTTAAATATAAGTTTCTAAATGTTTTTCTTTTGGTTTCAAAATTCTATTTTTCATTGCAATTTTTCGCCTTCTAAGGGATTACTTTCTCGCCACTAAATTTTAGTTTCGCCAGTGACGCCAAACTGGCAAACCTAAAAGTCACTATTTGTAAAGATCTTTTTCATATGTTCTAATTGAAAGTTCTCGAAATTTTTTTAATTATGTATATTTTAATTACGTTTGGATTTAGTAATTTCACTTACTTTTTCAATACTTTGGATAAGTTCTCTTCGTTTAAAGGTAAAATTTTGATCTAAAATTTACACTGAAATTTTTAATTATTTCACTTTCGGTTTCAATTCTTTGGATTGAGACTCTTTCTTTAAAAGCAGAATTATGTTTGGAATGTGCTTTTTTTTAACCTTGCTTTGGGAAGGGACAAGAATTTTCGGTGAACTATTACAATTAAAATACATTGGAATGGTTCATCGGCTAATTCTGAATACAGAAAAGCAAGAATTTTCTGTCGAAGAGAGATTTCAATGTTCCTCCTCCTGACGAAGTACCTTGAAGTTGATTGAATTCATCTTCTATTATGTTCCTTAAATTTCATTGATTGTTTTTTTAAATTAGAATATTATTTGTTTATTTTTAGTTTTAACATTTATTAAATTCTTTTTTGCATTTATTGGATTTTATGAAATTTATTAGTTATGAATTTCAAATTTTGGTCTTTGTAAAACTGGTTCTAGATTTCTTACTGTATATATATTGTTACGAATTTTGTATAATATAAGATGTGTAGTCTGAAGGAAGTGAAGCTCTGCCGGAAAAGTAAGATTACTGGAAAAGTATATTTAATAAGGGCTATCTTGCTGCGTTTTTGAAATGTCTTCAAGCTGGCGATGGTTTGGGCGACTAATTGCTATAGTAAAATTTGGCCCGAAATTTACCGACCATTTGGAGACATTTGGGTTCGTTTCCTGCATACTTGTAATTGGTACTGGAAATTATTCACGGTAATTGATCCCTATATGTAACCTGTAAGCGCATCCAATCCTTACAGCGGGCCAAAAAAAGACGGAAGGGGACGTCAAGTCAGTTCAAGATGTGAAAGCGGAGCAAAGAAAGATAGTGGGGGCTGTCAGGTCATTTTGTGAAAAGATATCAAGAGGAAAGCATATCAAGAGGAAAGCAAAAGAAAAATTATTGCCATAAAAGAAATCAGATTCGAGGCTATAGAACTCAGAATAGATACGGTTCAAAATAACGTTGAAGAAACTGAAGAAAAACTTTTCTGCCGAACAGCAGATTGAAGAAAGAGTTCCTGCTGTCGAAAAACAAATCGGAGAAAAAGTTTCTGCAGTCAAACAACAAATCGAGGAAAACGTTTTCGCTGTCAAACAACAAATCGGTGACAGAGTTTCTGTTACTTTGACCAAAGATGTTCAAAACTTAAAGAAATCTATAGTGACAACTGGAAACAATTCTGATGATGTTAATGTCATATGTATGTCTTCCCGACCCTCTGTTAAGCTATCCACGTATGATGGAAAGACCTCCTAGCAAGCGTATAAGACTCAGGCTTCCGTGTGAGCAGACGCAACGAATATCCTTCAAACTCTACCCCAAAACAAAAGGCTAGACTTCGAAACTCTTTCTGACGCTTTGAAGCTGCCGTTTTGGCAAGAAGTGTTTAAAACACTATAGCAAGCTTCAATTAAAATCTCGACAACAAGAGCGCACGGAAGCATTCCAGGAGCTCGCCACGAACGTTTCACATCACTGTGTAAAAATAACCTTATTCCAGATAAATGTTGCTTCAGTTTCGAAAAGAGAAAATAATCACCGGATGCTAAACTTTGGTTACAGAAGGAGTGACTTCAGATTTCCCACTTCAGGAAGATGACACCATCACTGAACATGCCATGCGTTCGTCCAATGACTTCATGTAACCTTGTCTAAGAGACAAAATAACAATCGTCAGTAACGGCATGTCTACTCTCCAGATACTCCATTAGGACAGAACACCAGAGACGAATTCCTGCCCTGGTTATTACCTTTCAGGAATTGCGTCCGATCTCCTGAAGAACATCCAAGCGAGCGCAGCCCCCGCGTTCACCTCCGGGATTTTTAGAAAACTTGGTAAGATAAAGAACGCTCAGACTATAATAAAAACGATGATATCTTTGCTCCCCAGGCGCCAGTCTGGTTGCAACATATATTCATAAGGGTGCACTCTGTCAGTTCCCCAGCAGAGAACCGAATGGGATCAAAACCTCAAGAAAAATCTCATATCTAACTATGTTACGGCCCCACAGTCAGGAAGCAGACAAGACAGTACCATATGGTCCCTGCCGAGCCTGAGCCATCCTCAAATTGAACGGAACTTCTAGTCCTGTGAAGATTGAAAATATATACACCCGTGATCAAGATTGCCTAAGTATCGATCCTATCCAGTAGCTTCACCGGTTTTCCGGCGTCGACGCCGTTTCCCGGATGGACTTGATAAGGACAATGAGTCATGGCTCGTAAATTTTCGGTATACTGCCAAATCTTTATCAGTTTTTTTTTTCAATTCAGTTTTCATATTTAGTAATGTTTTAATTATTTACAATAGTTTTAACTGATATCGCCTTTTTTGAATGTATAGCATCAGCTTTATTGGTTTTTCAGACCAGTCTGAAAGTCAAGAAGATTTCCCTTTCTAGAGAGATTAACAAAATGTTTTCGCGAAATTTTTTAAAGACTTCATTCAAATAATTGACATTTGAAGCAATCGACTTGATATTGTATAATATGGAAATAAAACAGACCTCACTTTTCACAAACAAAACTGCCAGTAATTTTTTTTTTTATAAAATGTTGAATATTTATAGATTATCATTTTTATATCAAAAAATAGAAAAAAAGGACGCAATATAAATTATTAAAGTTATTCAACTGATTATTAACTCATTAGCTGTTAATTTGTAACTTTTTTTAAGCGCTCTAAAGAAAAAGGGGTTATGAGACATCATGTATGATGGTGCAAAACGATATAGCATAGTATACTCTCTGAATACACTCTCTGAATTTTTAACTTTTGATTTCTTAACTGCAGTTGATATTCAGTAAAATTCAATTTCATTGTGAACATGTTTATATTAAATATGCTTTGCATAATTACGTCTTTTCTTTTTTAATTTTTTTCGAATTATTATTTTATAGACTCATAATTATTAATGAAATTAGTAAAAATGATACGAGCTTAACTGTTAAACGGTGTCGCCTTTCAGGTGAGAGACGCTTACGACGGAGGCCTTGCAGGCCTATTTCCACCGGTCATGTGTAGAGTTCCATTTAAAAGTATTATAAAAAATTTCTATTACATTTCTAAAATACTTTCCAGTGAAAGAGACGCTGAATATTGCTTAAACTAGTGGTCGGCATTACGCTGAAGAAAATCGAGAAGCATATACTCAGTCGAGCTGCTCTCTGCGAAGATTTATTAAGCTCCATCTTTGTTGAAAGTAGTTGAGAGCACTTTCCCCTTAAAAGAGAAAGTTTAATTTAGTGTAACTATTTCATATAGTATCAGTTTCCTGTTTAGAGGAGGTACTATGAGTCCATTTGTGTTTTTACAAAATTATTTTCACTGCCTGCTACAAAATTCATTCTTATCTAGGCATGTTTTTTAAAACAGTGATAGAAAAACAATGTAATGTCTTTCTGATTTTAAATTAATGCAATATAAATTATAAAGGAAGTGCAACTTAATTAAAATCATCTCGTCTTTAATAACTTAAAGATCTTAATTTTGGGGAAATGTATTTCTTTCTTTTTTCTAACAATTGCTTAATTACAAAATAAATAAGTTTCCTGGGAGCTCGGAAGCAAGGTGTTCAGTGATTCCGGAAGTCATCAAAATGCATGATTCTTATTAATGACAGTAAATCATCCAAATTATATATTTTTGTTGATTATTTTGTAGTTTATATATATTTGAAAATATCAATGTACAAAATATAAAGACTTTCATATAGCGCAATATGTTTTAGTAGATTTATAAAAAATAAATGATCATTTTGTGTACGGCTGTATCAAAGCAGGGTTCAGAAAAAAAGCCAACTCAACTATATATTTGGATTGAAGCTGTCTTCTCACTTTTACGTGCTTTGTGCGAAACAACTCATTTGAACATCGTGAGGCAAAACATCGTCAATGAAAATAAAGCGATTCAAAAACTTCGCAGTTCAAACACATCATCGTCGAAAATATTGTTGTAAAAAATAAAGCATCTACAAATCATCGCATGATGATAATATCGCAAATATGCGGTTTTTTTTTAGGCTTTAAAAGCTGTAAGCTGTAAATGCGTATTCGCATAATGAAGGAATGAGATATATTTTTACTTTTATATTTCGTGTTTTTTAATTAACCAATATATAGTTGTTGAAAAAATAAGAAACAAGTTCAAAAACTGAAAAGGAGCAGAAAAATAATGCTGGGTGTAGCAGTTAATAAAATCTTAAACATGTATATAGTTAATTAATAAATAAAGTTATATATAATATAAAATATGATAATAATTATAAAATATAAAAGTTATATAAAATATAGTTAACTAATAGAGACCATTAATTAATTAATTGTTTTATAAAGTTTCATTGCTAATTTTTCATGTAAAATGTAATCTAAAAAATATTAAAAAAGGGAAAATGAGTAACTGCGTATGTTTTCCTGTATTAAAATTGCTTAATTAATTATCAAATTATAAAATCCTATCAAATGTTATAAGTAGCATTAGTTTCCTACTCGTTTTCAGTTTCTGAAAGCTTAAGTTTTCTTAATTTTTCAGCACAAATTATTAATTAATCCAAAAATATAAAAACAAAAATATTCGTCCTTCCTTCTTGCGTTCACAAATCATTATGCAAATATGCATTTACAGCTCTTAAAGCCTGGAAAACGCATGTCTGCGATGTTATCGTCATGCGATGATTTGTAGATGCTTTATTTTTTTACTTCGATATTTTCGACGATTATGAACCGCGAAGTTTTGAATAGCTTTATTATTCGGCGACCATATTTTGTAATACGATATTTTAGGACTGCGATGTTTTCTCCTTTGTTTTCTTCCATGATGTTTTGTACGACAACGTTTTCGCTTTGTGTTGTTTACTCCGTGAAGTTTTCGTCTGTAAGCCTTTAATAATTTAAATAGGTGAAGAACAATTCACAAAACATTTCATGTTCATACATACCTTGATTTTGACGCAAAATTCCCATTTTTATCGTGGTTACCTAAAGTCGTACAGTCCGGAATGTAAGATGGATTAATAAATGAGAAGACCCTTTATTTTTTAAACTGTAAAAGGAAGAAAAATTATTTAATATCATAAAAATCTGCCTATATACGCTTGGTATACTGAAAATTTCCTCAGAGAAATTTAATTAAATTGCCTAACTGCCATACTTTAGATGTAAAATTAAGTAAACCGTTTTACTTCAAAATGTTATGCAAAAATTAGGGAAATGCTTTTAATGCAAATAATAGGAAATAAATAATAAGTTATCTTAATGTGCTTTCAGTTTTCAGGATTTGAATATAACACGAATATAGTTTCCAGAATAGCATTTTCTGTAAAATTATCCGAATAAGAAAATTATCCGTGGGTTTTAAGGAAGTTTTGAGTTATTTGTTTCGATCAGTACGTATAATTTTAGGTAGTCAAGACTATAATTTTGAAGTTAAAAGAAAAGACTTACTAGACTATACCTTAATTCAGATGAGACTCAACATGCACGAGTAATACAAGTGGATAATGCTACTAAAAAGCTGAGGCTTGTTCATATTTTTTTGTTCTACTCAAAACAGTACAAAGGAAAACAACTTCCCACGAATATTTGATACTGCCTTAAACCATTCGCTTCAGTTTCTCTGAGGCAAAAATGAGCGAGGTAATATATGCTTACTGAAAAGTAATGGCAATCGGACCGTGCGCTTTTCCTTACAGAAGGATTAGGCGTAAAAACTGTATTCTCTGTTGCTCAAATTTCAGTAGTCGGAGCTTCACTGAGTACGTCTAAAACGCCGCCTGTTATCATTCAGAAAGCTTGAAGAGCCGCAACTAGGTATGTATATCATTTTACGAAAAGGAAAATTAGTTTCGAATAAAAAGAAATGCTTCAAATAATTTAACAATGATGTCGCATTTTATAAATAATGCGGTTATTTCTTGTAAATATAAACAAATAATTATTCTTGCTTTTGGAAAATATGCCTCTATAACACACAGATTTTTTATGCGATGTAATTACGCTGTAGTCGATAATACGATGTGCATTGAATTGTGATTTTCACTACACAATCCCCTCTAATTCCGATTATAATTAAACGCTCATTTTAATACGATTTAACCGAGAAGGGAAAGTCCGATCTGCAAAGAAACTACAATACTTATAAGAAAGTTATAAATATAAGCGATCAACATGGCCGGGCTTTTGAGTAAAAGGTAATAGTTTAGTTTCCATATGCAATTAGTGTGAATGTCATCTTTCGGAAATAAAAGTCAACCTTAAGTGATTTAATTATGTCTTTTAATTATAACTGGATCATCAAATAAGTTTTTTCTTTCGAATGAGGATATGCATCATCAATAGAACATTTGTCTTAACAGAATAAGCAAAAATAGGGACGAAATGAATTTATATATAAGCACAGCGAGTGCCCCCGAGAGAGCTAAGGTATTTGCTCCTTAGCCTAACAATCAAGAAAAAGTGAGTCTGTTATCTATCTCTTATACGAGATATTCACACTTACAGCACGGTCATGCTGGATAAAATGTAATTGCAATTAGATTAGGCATTTACTTTGTTATTAAAACTACAGTTAAACTATATTTACCTTGCAATTGTGAAGTTTAATTACAGTTACGGTGTAACTGAAATTACAATATAATTGCAATTCCTTTCAAATAATAACTGGAAAGTAACTATGTAATTCAATTACAAAGTAATTGTAAAAGCTAATTACAATTACATTGTAATTGAAATTAATTTATATTAAAATTGTAATTAAAAAGTAAGTGTATAATCTAATTATAATTACAATGTAATTGCAATTATATATTGATTGCAATAGGTAATTATAACTGCATAATTAGAAAGAGCCCAGTAGCGGCCAAGCGATAAAGTCTGGTAGTTTTTGTTAATACTAGTAGTTTTGTTAATACTGGTAGTTTTGTTCCGGGGCTCGAATCACGGAGAGCGACTTGACTGCATGGGAGTTTTCCCCATGTGTAACGTATATTTAAGGCAGCTTTCCTTAGAAAGTTGCCCGCAAAAGTATCCCTCTTCTTAGATAGATAGCTCTTGAGTGCCTTGCCATAATCAAGTAAACGAACCAAATCGTAATTAGGAAGGTAATTGCCCCTGATAATTTCAGTTACATTGCCTAGGGAAATTGTGATTACAATCGACAATGAGGGGACGGGCAATTTACATTCATGCCTTCTCCAGGATTCGAACCCGGGCCTTCGGTATAGCAGTCGGCTATACCGTCTGGGAGACTTTTCAGGAAAACTACTGTTATAATTCTAAAAATAGCTATATTTGATGCAAAGCAATGCCCACATTATTAAAGAAGACTTCTGCTTTGATGTCACTCGTAACTTTGTTTTGATTCAACAGAATACCATTTCCTTTCCGATGGCTCATCAACAACTAGGGGAACTTCACGGTATATTTCGAGCAATATCGGTTTGGAATCAGTGTGAGTAAAAAAGAAACATTTAGTGTTAAAAATGCAAAATCGGAAGATTATTTGCAGTAGTGTAAATTTTCGTTGGAAGTGGTAATAAGTTGATTGTAAACTTCACGATGTGAGTATGGTAAGTCCTCTTTCTCCACACGACAAATGTTAACAAACGTTTACGTTAGCATTAAGTAATACTATGTAGAGTTCGAAACAACATTCCAGCATTTAGAAAAACAAGTTCAAAAATAAAATCTAGAAATTTACTCGTTATATGTACTACTGTGCTGTTTTAACAGAAAACCCAAGCACAAAACTTCTAAAGCGTAAAAGTTTATTCTAACAACTGAAAGAGAAATTTTGAAGAATTAAAATCAAAGTGCTAGAAAAAGCCATTATTCTGACACAGTTTTCTCTTTCATTGAACTTTTTCTAATTTAGTTGCAAGTTAAGATAAAAATGCATCAGCAACTGGAACAAAGCAAACAGATAAATAAAGGGTTAGATCAGTGGCTTTAAAACTGTAATAATCATTCTTTTGTAGGGAAGCGAGCCTTCTCAAGCAGCAGAAGTGTAGTGATTATGTTTTGATACACGTTTAAATTTTATTCTTCTGAAGAAAAACACCTTTAAATGATTACTTTACTTCATTACCCATATAATATTTTTAATGACTTCAAGCTGAAATGAGGTCATCGTATCTGCTAACCATTTATCGCAATTCATTGTCCTTTTTAACGAGGAAAATTCAAGTTCAAGCAGCACAAAGAAACCCGTGCTGAGCTACTGGTAGTTTTCAAAAGTGCAGGAGCAGAAAATTATTCTGATAGTTAATAAGATTTCACTTCGAAATCTAAGATTACGTAGCTACATTTGCTATACTTGTGGATATTTGTGAAGCATAACTAATTCGAAGAAGATTTTCTGAATCAGAAATGAGAATGTACTTAAATATGCAGAATATTTCACAATGTTTAATCGGAATTCTCGTAAAATATGGATAAATGTTAAAGGTATCCAGAAAGAGAACTTCCGAATATTCATATTGTGTCAAAACCCGAAACATTACCAAAAAAAAAAAAAAAAACCGAGCTCTCGGGCTCATCCTTTTCATAGAAACTTTTATAATACCAAAAAAAAGTGCATGTTGATAAATACATTTTTCCTTAAAATATTGTTCCTATAAATTGATATTATTTTGGTTAATTAGTTTCATTCATTTCCTCCTTCACGAAGAAAACAATCTTTTCATTTATTTTGGCATAAAAAAAAACGCAAAAGCATGCGCGTGTTAAAATATATACTACACCTTATTTTCAGTAATTTTCTGTGAGGGCTAAACCTACTAAATTTATTCATATTTCCAAAAAAAAAGAGATCTTTGGTTAAATGTTTTTTGTCAAATGCCATGTCAAAAGAAAGAATTAGTTTAATTCTTACCTGAACCATCAGAAAAAACTATTATGACATATAAATTAAAGCTACGAATATATCAAATTTATGGCAGTAATTTTTTTTGTTTATATTAAGTATTTGAATTTTTTTAACATTTTTGGAAGTTAAGCTTGTATAATTACTGAACATTCGACTATGCCTTTATTGATCAAATTCAGTTCACGTTTCGTTTAATCACTTCTGCCTTTCTTTATGGGCTTCATGCCTGCGTTTCGCTTTACTTAGAAGACATCTCTTTGATACTTAAGATTACTTGTCTTTATCCGTCTGCTAAACACAATAGTTAGACAATTCTGTTTTTTAGTTTGCTATTATTTTTAATCATTCAGATTCCATAAATATGGACTATTGCCTGAATCTGTTAAACTAGGTATGCATTGCAAGTCACAGATATAAGTCTAATCGATACGATTTTGTCATTTCATGTCGTTCTGCTTTACTTGCATAGTATCAAATTTGCCGCATGATGTTTACGACAGCTTTTAAAGTCTAATCTAGTTTTATGTAGACGAGTGTTTGCAACAGTGACTTACGCCTTAGCTCTGATATAATTATTGATGAACTTCTTACTTTTATTATTAATACGCTTTGAACAAGAAATAACTTGAACAGAAATTCCAGGGATCTGTCATTTTGAACAGCCCAATTTGATTTATAGCATTGTTTTCAGTCTTAAAATATAGAATCAAAGCTATAATTTTCATAGACATCACTGGTCAACCGGTCTTAAAATAATAAAGCGAAAAATTCTTTTAGTATTCAAAAACGCAATAAAAATCAGATTCAGTCCAAAAAAAATCAGAGTGGTAAGAAAGTTCCGATTCAACGAAGAGCTACAAAAGTTTCAGGTTTCAAATACTTAGGAAGTGCAAAGGTCAAAATGCTTAACTGTCGTATACATTTCATTTTGTCATAAAGATTTTAGCTTCTGAATAACACGTAACCAAGTGGAGTTATTTTTTTAACATCTGACAGCTACTTATGAGAATGTATTCGCCGCAGAAGTTACAAGAGTAGATATACAGCCGTGTTTAAACTCTTGTAACCTATTTAAAATATACATGGAAGAGACATATGGCAATTCAAAATGTAAAACTGAGGGGAAAAAAGATAAGGAGATTACTAAAAAACTCAGATTTAAACCTTACGGTAATATAAAGGTTTTAATTTTTGCCTTTACTCTATTTAAGATCTTCGCAACTTGTACCTTAAGCTGACTGTACAATCTTAGGTTGACTGCACTCATGGGAAAAACCCAGCTCTTCTGGCTAATTAGTCGGAGAGAAAATAATTGAAGGGGGGGGGACTGCACGCCTGCGGTATATCCGTTTCTCATTTTGCAAGAGAAAAAAAACGGGGCTTATGTCCGAAAAATGCCGTTACTTATCTACAAAACCATGTTGCGTTCTATTCTTTGTTATGCATTCCCGGTATGGGCGTATTCTAATAAGTCCATTCGATCAAAACTCCAGACAGCTCAGAACTGTGTTCTGAGACAGATTGTATGTGTCCCATGGTACATTAGGAATGCTAAAATTCATGAAGAATTAAAAATTGAACTGGTCAGGTCGTTCTGTGTTCGCCTGGCTAGACGTTTTTTCGATGGATTATATAATTTGAATAATCCCTCCATCACCTTGTATAGTTATGATATATATGACGATAATAATTTCCATCGCCCCATGGCGATACTCAACGATTGTATGCCATAATTCGATCTCTTCTGTATTTAATGTGCCTCTTTGTATCTGCTGCTCTCTCTCCTGTGTTTCTATAGATGAACTATTGTATTCAATTGTGTTTTGTAACCTTTATACCTCTATTTTGTCACACCAAAAGTGCGCACTTTTCCTTTCTTAATTCTGTATTTTATTTCAGAACCACCAGCTCGTTCGGCTTTCTGCACATTTAATTATAACTACCACTGCTGAGGTAGAGACTTTAATTTGTAAATATTGTATATATCTTCTTTTATTTCTTACTCTAGTGAGCATCTGCTCCATTTAAGATTATCATAAAAAAACTATTATTAATTTAATGTAAGCTATTTTTTGTATACATATTGTTAGAAACCTACTAATGATATTCGATGAGGGGTAGGGCCTTCGGCACAGGCACCCTGGTGCCAGCACCACGCGACTCGAGAACCACAGCGTCTTGAAAAGGGACTTGCAGGACCTATGCGTCAGTTCGCAAGCAGCGATGGTTCCATGTTATCCGAGATAGCCAAAGCAGAAGGAATTAGCGAAGATACCATTTGCATGATGAAGTTCGTTGGAAGGCTGTCGAAATGTTGCAAGATAGTGCAAGACAATCCGCTGTTGCGAGAAAGCTGCATGTGTATCGTACTCGTATTCCAAAATGAGAGAGAAAATCGGCGCCTATAACGGAAACTGAAGCATCAGCTGTTATGAATTCCCATTTAAAACCCTCTCAGCGTTACGGCCGGATTTTTCCGTATAGAAGGCTGTCTTCTATATTCGTTACACATGAAAATTTCTGCTATTTTTTAATATATCTGATTTCGGTTTGGATTTATATTGGAAGAAAAGAAATCAAGGTACAAAATGAAAGAGTCATTTTTTAATTAAAATCAAGAAAATATTTTTTGTTCATGACATTTTGAGGAACTTTGAAATTTCAAGGCTAAACCCGTAACGCTCGGAGGGTTAAAATTCCGCCTGAGATCGAAAGTTAAATTTAGTTGCTGTGCCGTATGCTTTAATTTTAGTATTATTTGCAGCAAATAGCTATAGAGTAGTAGCAGTGAAGTGCTTTCCTTTTGGAACCGGAACGTAAGAAATGTCTGTACCTGTGTCAACAAGAAATTTCATGTTTGTTTGTTTGTTTGTCATATATCTATTGGATGTGTTCGCTGCTATTCCACTATCCATGACTTGTTTCGGAATTTAGTTTCCCGACTGAAACGAGCACGGAGAAGTACATTTACGAGCACCAGCTTTAAACTGATAGTAACAATAACCAGCGTTGGCAGGATTTGCGTGCAAATTACGTTGCCTAGTTTTTGAATGATTGCGGTTATCGCGGTATCTTGGATTTTTATTGTACTGTTTCCGAGGCAATTGTTCAACTTGCTTAATGAGAGTCTCTATTTGTTTGGAGCTTAGCGCTGAGCTTAACTCTGATTTTTGTGCAATATTTGATGTTGCGCAAACAGTGAGCTGTGTGTCATTTGTGATTTCAGACACCTTATCTGCTATCTGGGATAGACTGTTTAAATCAACATCCGAAGCGGATATAATTGCTCGTATATTTGAAGGGAGTCTTTGTATCCACAGGTTTTTTAGGAAATCATCATGTATTTTGTTTGACGCTCTTTTATTTGTTTCAAAAGAAAGCTAGGTTTTTTGTCACCTAATTGTAATTCCGATAAAAGTTTACGTATTTGATGTACTTCAGAATCTTGGAACTCCGCAATTAGTCTGTTTTTTAAAGTTAGATATTTGTCAGTTTCAGGTTGTGTTAAAATTAAATGTGGTAAAGTTGAGGTGTCTAAATTTGCTACAATATGCGAAAATTTCGTGTTATCGTTGGTAACTACAACCAGATCAAATTGGATCTCACATTGCCTTAGCCATAAGGCGATATTCGATTTCCAAATGAGAGGTATTTTAACTGCTTTTCTATGAACCTGATCAGTTACCATTTCGTGCGGTTCCGTCATTTTCCCCGACAAAAGAAAAGGGGTTTTTTGACCACGTTATTTATAGGCAAGACAAAATAAGTGAAGAAAGGAAATAAACATACCCCGTGCTCTTGTTTTCATCCCTTTGGTTAGGTGAAACATCCTGCATTTGCGAAAAATATTTTTTTGAGGAAACACTGTTGAATATAAAGCACACAGTAAGCACAAATTGCTGAAAATACGGTGTTGTACACAAAATCACTACGCTGTTGTCACATAACACCAACACTGTTGAAATCGAGAGTTAGATACTTCTGTATTGAAGAAAACCTTTTGAGAAAACGGATGCTTTTGTTTCGGATTTTCCTGGGGAACCGGAAGTGGCGTGAAGAATCTCGGCGTTACGATCCGCGTCAGGACTATTGTTGGAGAGATGCTGGATTTAATGTCCGTGTTGCGACGACAGTAACTTGATATTAATTTATAATCTGATGCTTTCCATCAGGCTGTATAAGAGGTGTTTCTTAGTATTAAACGTTTTTATCTCAATAATCCGTATGGAAAGCATAACTGTGCAGTCGAATTTTCAGATGACCTAGCAATTACGTGAAGATGCAGGTGGGTTGGCAGTTAATGAAGCTTTGCCGGACGAATTACGTGAAGATGCAATTAATGAAGCTTTTCCGGATGAATCGCCGTATAGCTGTCGGAAGAGATCATGATAGTTTAGTTCCTCAGTGCAGTTGTCGGTCATTGGAAGGTTTTGGTTATTGCTGTGGGAGTGACTGTCAGGTTACCCTGTGTTATGTGGCTGCAGGTAGCGTATCTGACTCCTTATAATGATTGGGTAAATTTGTGAGGTTACGTAACCCTTGCTGCATTTTTAAACTAAAAACATATTTAATACCATCACAAGAAGCTCTTTACACACACACATATATATATATATTTCATAGATAGCATACATAAGTATTTGAATTATAGTCATCGTAGTGTGAGGAGTCTGCTAACGAAGGTCTCTCTAATCGAGAGCTCATTGTAGGTATCTCTAGTCAGGAGTTCAGGGGCTTTCTTCTGATGTTACTCCGATGGCGAAAATCTTCAGACTGAATTAGCCACGCCTCCTTAATTTTACAGTAGCATTTTATATCCTCTGATTCGTTATATCTGCAACGATATCAGAGGAAAAATCAGATCATTGGTTCGTCACCCCTCCTGAAATCGAGAGGCTTTGACGACAGACACGGTGCAGAAAGTTGAAATCTCCTGACACTAGTCATGAAGTTATGTCTCTGCGATGTCAAAAACATGTCGTGTGAAACATTGTAGAGGCTGGGAACAAGTAATTGCAGGGACCGCATACACGATTTACTTATGTCTGTGTGGTCCGCCGCAAGAGCAACGTTTACAGTGCGTGTGACCGAAACAAAAGATGAGTTACTTAAAGAAGTTCTCGATGTGAATGCAATTTCAGTTTTGGAATCTGAGCTAAATGGTAAATGTGCACGTTTAGAAGAATGCCAAAAAGAGCTGTCTACGGCTATTTGAAAAGGTAAGGATAATAAAAACGAATTTGCAGAAGATTTTGAATCTGCTGAAACTTATCGTGATAAATTTTCGGAATCATGTTCCTGAATTGAATAATTATCAAGCAAGAAAACCGAATCAAATGTTAAATCATCTGGAGAATTATTTCTGAAAAAAAGGAAGTTACCGAAGATTGAACTGAAGAAATTTAGTGGTGATGCAAAAGATGTTGTGATAAATAAAAAGGGCTTTTTACACCCGCTGTCTGTTGTGTTACTTTTCACGCCTGTGTCAGAAGTCGCTTGGCTAAACTTTTGAGATCTTAGATACTTTGCATGATAGCAAAAAGGACTAGATCTTATAAGTTTGCTTATAAAAGGAAGCTTGTTTGGAACATTTAAACTAAATGGAAGTAAAGTATGTATAGTTATTTGAAGAAGCTTACGTATTTAACAACATATAAATTTTGAAATGATTCGTTATTATGACATAAAGATTACCTATTTTTTTAAAATCGCTTTTATAATGAAACGTTTATTAGTTCTATACTGTATTATTCAGGAAGATAAATAAGCATTCCAGTCAAACTTTTTCAGTACATTCGCCAACTATTTAAAAACTGTATTATAAGGTGTTTCTCCCTCCTTCTTGGCGTGCCTACGTGGTGTAGTGGTCAGCACACTCCAGAGGTCCGTGGTTCGAGTCCCGGCGAGGACATTGCTTATTTTTTCATCTCTCCTGCTTTCAAAAATACCTAATGTCTCTGCAGCATTATTCAGGAAGATACATAAGCATACCAGCTAAACCTTTTCGGTACATTGGTTAACCATTTAGAGATTCCCCTTTAAGTTTTGCAATCAGTACCTTTGCAGGTTTGGAAGTGAAATCTTTAATTTAAAATAATCCGCTATCAGACACAAATAAACTATTTTTATCAATTTATTAATTATTCATTTTAAACAAATTTATCAATTATTTATTTTGCCAGAATTAATTTGGTTGCTTTCTGCAACAGAATATGGGGATAAATTCAGAGCACTTTAACAATACAAAACTCCTCTTGCAGGCTGTATCGCTTCCTGCAGGGCATCCTACTAATATTTAGAAACATTCTTCGTGATGAGATGCTAAATTACTTCTAGGTTCGACTATTCTCGATGAATGCTTAACAAGCAAGTGTCCGACCGTTGGATTAAGATAAAGCATTTTCCAGAATCCGAAAGCAATAACATATTTGCAAACGTTGTAAAATAATAGTTTTAAGTTGTAGGGTTTATATTTATTTTAGCTAACATTTATTTTAAGTTAATATTCCTTTCCTGTTTAGCCTTCATTTTCCCCTAGAAATGCCCGTGCCAGAGTATGTAAATTGTAGTAGCACGCGCAGTTTATTCAAATTTAGCGGAAGCTAGTTGAGTTAAATAGTAGACGAAACCAGAGTGTGAGAGTCTTGCTTTGAACCTACGCTGAAGATATTGCTTAGTAGAATTTAGATCGGCGCGTATCGGCCTGTGTGCCTAGCTTTGCAGAAATGCTAGATTTCAACTGTTAAATCAGTAATCTTGCTGAATATCAGCGATAATTAAAAACGCGTTTAGTTAAGATCTCAGAGCCTCGTCGATAGTGTTTGACATTTGTTCATCTAGTTTCTAATTTTCAGTTTTACCTTACTTTTAGTTCAGCCGCCGGGTTGGCGCAGTTTGTGAGCGTCGAGTAGACGCAGTTGTAATTTTAAAGGTACAATAAAAGGGTTTCAACCCCTTCGCACGTTTTTGTGACTCACTATCCCAGTGACTGACAAGTTGGGCTAGAGAGATCTTACAAAGTTGTATTATGTTTATTAAAAGAAAACTGAAGATCTTTGCTTATGATGTCTTTTAACTGTTCAGAATTCTTACAGAATTTAACGATTCAGTAACATTCATTTCTGAAAGGATGCAGAGAAGCTGTAAAAAAAGGATGCGATAACGAAATTACCCTTTTTTTTAATGAAGAAACAGTAAAATGCTATAGCTTTCAGTCATCAAATATTTGCAGTTAAGGATAAATTATGCAGCGCTGAGTGCTTATAGCGAAGTTCGTTATCTGAATTTATTGACAAAGTTTAAACTGTTTAATTTTTATATTATGACAATAAAGTACATTTTATGAATAAAACTTAAAATGAAAGTTTCCTTTCTCTAAACTATTTCTGGATGCTGGAGGTCTGGCTTTCAGAAGACTTTAATATTCAGGTAACGTTTAGACGAAGATTTTGAGCTGTAGCCTGTACTACTTTAAGCATATAGCATGCAGCGGTAGGTTCATATAACATACAGATTAACACAATATTTTTTAAATTGCATTCATGACTGAAAAAATCTAGAAGATATCCATTTCATTCTAAAAGATTTGAACTAAAGTTCAAGGTAATCTCCTTTTGAAGAATCTACACTATCATATTCATTTTTAGCACAAATGACTATCCTCTTCATATGCTACAATAATTCGATGTTTTAAAAAGTTAATGTTTGTTCTTTTTTCTTTAGCTTTTGTGATAATAGAGGGTTTACTTCGTAATTATATGAAGTTACGTATCTTGAAGAACATTTAGATATTTTGTGTGGCGCAAATGAATGGATAAAAAAAAGTCAACCTTTCTCTTCTCGGGAGTCGAACCCGACTCTTTGCAGTTGTAGCTATCTAGGCTGAAAAAGAAACATGAAAGAAATACCTTGGATTCTTTAAAACTCCCCCACATTTAAATAGTGATTTGAGGGAGAAACCGAGACTTAGAAGGCTAAATTAAAGTTGATGAGTTATCATCCAGCACATTTTAGTTCAGGCACAACTATACAGTAATTAGCTTATTTGTGGACAATAAACCTGAAAATTCTCATCGAGAACGAACGTGAGACCTTCCAATTTGGTAGTACCTTCTTGTGATATAGCGAATGTGTCGGCCACTATACCACAAGAATACAGCGGATGAATGCGTTTAATTCTCTACGGTTTCCCTAATGCAAATTAACTTTAAAATAATTACCTGTGATAAATATTAACATGTATTTATATCGCTTTATTAACGAGATAGACATTTAACTTAAATAACAACATTATGAGCAGTAACTCACATCACTTATTTAACTTACATCACCTAATTCTATATTATGGGAATTTTTTTTTTAAAATTTACCCATTCCGTAATAATTTGTAATTCTTGGAAGAAACTGGAATTGCCTATTAAAGTTTTTTTTTTCAATGGCGGACCCTAAGCCAACTTCGGCTTGGCCACTACTAAGGCCAGAAGTGGTGGTCACTTTATTATGGAGGCACCTAATAGGTGGGCCACCATTGCCTCCTATGAAGGGAGGGACAGTTACAGCCATGCCTTCTCCGAGATCCGAACCCAGACCCTTTGGTATCGTAGCCGGTTTCCCTAACCACAATACCGTCTAGGCGGCTTCTTAAATATATTCGTGAACAAATCAATGGTTTTAAAGACAGCGCCTTTTCTACGAGCTACAACTAGTCTTATTTGAGAATGTCTGCATGCAATCGTGAAAATACTCGCAGCAGAATAAAATATATGCTTTGATCATGCGAAGGAAGCGTAGAATATGTGCATACGGTATCATAGGTTGCTTTTAACCGATTAGGGAAAACTACGAGACAAGTGTCTGTTTAAGAAAGGAAAGTCTTCGTTAAGGACTTCCTAAGAGAAACTGGCTCGTATTCAAGTTACAGATGGGAAAAGCCACAACAACCCCGCAAACCAGCTTGTTTATTAGGAATTGAACTTTGATCGAAATGCAGTGCTTAGCGATCATATCCTTTCCGCCACTTTGGGTGTATAAGAGAGTAAAACCAAAGCTATAAAACATCACCAAGAAAGAACAAGAAAATTTAGTAAATCATTTAGAAACGTAAGAAGCCTAGAATTCTTCCAAAGAGTAAAATAAAATCTCTCAGTCTTCCAGAGAAATTAGATCTTTAGAAGTTTGATTCGATTCATATTCCGGATAACGGGTTGGTAGCATAAGGCTTTCGGTATTTTCTCCATGAGTAGCATAAATACAAGCCAATTTTTTCAGAAAGTTCTTCATGAAGGCATCCCTTCCCTAGGCAGATAACTCTTTTATACTTTGCCAGCTAATCAACCAATCAAAATAAATTCTGTGTGGAATTATTATAACTGGAGCATTAAGAAACAATTTTATCAAGAGTTGAAAAATTAATCCTTTATTTCCCGACGATTTTTTTGGGGGGGGACATTAGAAGAACGAGTCTTTTTCTTCATGAATAAATTATTTTGATCGTACACAAAATAATTTATATATACCCTGCACACAATGCTCCTTATTCATAAGACTTGAAGAAGGTGGAGAAAAAGAAGAACAAGAATGGAACTTTTGAGATTAAGGATCATGATCTGAAATGTGAACATTAGAATTAAAACTAACTGAGTACTTATATAATAACTTTCGTTTATAACATATTTCCTTATAGAGTTTTTTGAATGATTGCTAATGTATACTTGACGCTACATTAAGTAATCCATTTTCTTTGCTACGTAGTTATTTAAATATAAATTCATGGAGTTTCAATAAACCGTTCCTGCTCTCATTTACACTTTTAACACTAAGTTTTCCAAATATTTTCGGCTAATTTAATCAATGAAATAAATAAATAAATAAAATAAGGAAATCTGAAAGCTTTTAGATTTTATAATATGCCCACAAGGACGATGTTTTTCATTTACACATACATACACGTTTCGAGAGCATTTGGGCTAACGCCCCTTTCATCTAAAAATATTAAAAAACAGCATATCTTTGGAATTTCCGATAGACAGTTTCGTGCGCTGGAGATAAAAAGGTTTCATTCTGTACAATTTTGCTACTGCTTGCTTTGACATCGTTGATTTTTTAATCAAAAATTCGTTAAAGGTTTACAAAATATGAAATAGAATAATAATAAAACAAATTCAAGATTCAAAATTCGGGCTTCCAGGTGCCCATATTCGGGTGGAGGACTACGTTAATCAAAATTTGATAGCTCTAGGTACCTTTGTTTTTTTCTCGATGCGAGAAACATACGTATCTTCATGTAGATTCTTCATTATTTAATTCCGTTAAATATAATATAGGGAAATAATATTTGGTGGTAACAATTTGAAAATTGATTCAACGTTTTTGATGATTCTACGCAAAATGGCGTTTCGAGATTTAACAGCAATTCTGGGTTAACGCCCCTTTGGACTAAAAAGTTGAAAGCAAAATAATATCTTTTACATTAAGCGAACTTTAACGATCCTCTCATTAAAAAAAGAAAAAAAAAGAATAGAAAAATCTCCGCTTTAGAATTAATTCCTTTAACAGACGATTATCCCAGTTTGAAATAAAGTTTTGAAGTATTTTCTAATTAAAATAAAAATGCTGTCACGATCTAAGTAGAAGAATATTTTTTAATCAAATGAAACATCCTAGTTATTTAAAACCACCAATGTCTGAGTGATTTTTATTCATTCAACATTCCTTTCATATTTACCCATCTCAAATGTCCTTCTGGACACAAATTTCTTTTACTAAGAATCTTGCTTGAAAAAAGTGTTTTCTTTCAGTTGACAGACAGCTCCAGCAACGCAATGATAAATCGCCAATCCTGGGAAGCCAGCTAACACTTAGTTCTCGACTGGCCTACTCAGAGCGTTAAATGATCGCAATGACTTCCCGCTCTTAGCACCGAATGGGTTCAATTTAGAATTGTTCCGCCGGAATTGGACTGAATTAACTATGGCTTACATCAGAGACAGATTCTTGCGCAGGCAGAAAGTATGTCTTGTTGTGTCAGTGTTTTTGCTAATTCTTGGACTTCTGCAGTTAAGTCTTGGTGTTTTGTTTTCACTCAAATCACATAATCGCAAGTGCCACAAAGTGAAACACATGTTAGTTGGTGTTTATCTTGTAGTAGCAGGGATCAGTGGTATCGTGAGTTACTGCCCACGGCGAGTACATAATCCAAGCAAAATTTCAAGAGCAACTGGATCTAGAGGATCAGTTGCTGTATTTGTTATTTTCTGCGCTTTAGTATCAGCAGTGGTTATTCTGGATAATAATGCGCTGAATTGTGTTTCATCGCATAATACCAGTTCCCACGAAGGTAAGTCATTTTGGAAATCGTTTTTTTAATTGAGATGGTGTAATTAATGAAAAGGAAGGAAAACGCATTTTCTTCATTACAAGAAATATATATAGGAAAGAAATATAGAAATTATGTAGAAAAAAAATATAGAAATATTATTATATAGAATAGTTATATAGAAAATATATTATATATAAAAATATATATATAGAAAGTTATATAGAAAAAAAAATTCCTTTTTTTCCTCATGCACTCTAAACTCTAATTAATTACGTTAAATGTGATTGATTAATAAAGCAGCAGAAATGCGATTATTCAAACTTCGACAATTCGAAATTTTCAGTAAGCCGAACTATCCATCGATGAAGTGTATTAAAATTAATGGTAACTTAACTCGTATATTTGAATTTTCGATCACTGAATTTTTTTTTTCTGTTCCTTTCAGTTTCTGCTTGTAGAAATTTGACTGTGTTTCTTTATTTTAAAATTTAATTAAGAAATAGTGAGTTGTGTTTCTTTATTTTAAAATTTAATTAAGAAATAGTTTATCTGCTGAAGAGTCATGAAATACAAGGTTCTTCTAATGTATGAATAGCAATCGGTTAATTAAGTATTGTGTTTGTTTCTGTATTAAAGCGGGGTTTGTAAGCATAAATTATCTTGAATTAAACTTCTCCCAAGTTGAATAAACAGTAAATTTTTGTCAGATATTAAGGTGATAAATTATAATTGATAATAAGATAAGATTCTACGGTATATCAATGGACAAGAACGAGAATACATTTTATCGGTCCTTATTAAGTCTGTATATTATATGTAATATCAGTTCAAGCATTTGGAAGGCTCAGCAGTGGCCCATTGGCAAAGACCATTGAACACTGGTAGTTTGACCAGTTTCGAATTTCTAACTTCTAATTTTCTGGGTCTGCATAGACGTCTTCACGATTTCACAATTAAATTCGAGTCTTTAGTTTCGATTAGAAAATCCTTCATGAAAACATCGCTTTCCTTTGACAAAAAACCCCGTCTGCTTTGCAGTAATCATCTAAAGCAAACCAAACAGAAGAGTTAGATTTTATCACGAAATGCTTTCTGTAGGCAATATCAGTGTGATTTTTCACTGTGCCATCCAAGTTGGCATTTAAGAGTTAATAAAGATCTAATTTTTAATTTAAAGTGAAATATGAACTTTTTCAAATACTATTGCTTTAAATAGCATATTAATTATATCGAAGAATGTAGGGATTATATATCTATCGGGAGGATTACTTTCGAGGAAGCCTAACTAAACTATAGTTTGAACCATCACCAGTATGAGAATCGTATGGGTTGCTACCCTAAACTGAAAAGGTCATGATAGAAAACTTCTGGTTCCTTAGGCAACGTTATTTGAATAGAAAAGAGAAATAAGTTTACTTGTAGTCACAAGGAACTTTTAGCTGGAGGATTATTTCAGGAGAATTTTTTAAAAAAATTATGTGCTCCGCCATTAGACACTACATGGAAAGGGAGGGGTGTCTCGTGAATGTCTTTCTAAGGGAAACTGCCTCGTATCCACGTTATACATGGGAACCACAGGAACGTTCAGGCAGCTAGCCCGTTTCCCTGAACTCGATCCCCAGACCAAACTATCAGTGTTTCAGCGGCTTTTACCGCTGGGCCCGTGGTTGTTGTTGTTACTTATGCTTACTTGTCTGACGCAGTCAGATCAAGCCCAGGAAATGGAAGTCGGGACAAGGAGCCCAAATTTACGCCTGTCGTTGGCAACAGACTTGAGCACCTAACAGGTGACAGTGCTATTTAGCCATAGACCTTATAAGAAGTAGACCAACCCAAATGGGTTTTCTCCCTCGTCTGACGCATTTCCGGCTGTCCCTTTGACCACATCCGGAGGAGTAGGGACGACCTCAGAAACCTAACAATAGTTGTCTATTGCAGAGCGTTTAATTTTCAACAAAAAGGCTGGTTATAGCGCCTCATTTCACAAATTAGAATTTTTACATATTTTTATTTTTGAAACTGAGATCGTTTTTAGAAATGTAGCATATTTATCAAGTTTAATTAACGTTACTAAGAATTATAAAGCTGTTGCATACTTTCAGGCCTGTATATTTTTTTAGCTTTTCCTATGTTGTACCTAAATTTGTAACTACTTCTTTTCGAAAATAAAATTTTAAATCTGAACTAACAAAAAATTTCAAACACACAATTTTCTCTTAGAATTTTTATGCTTTTTATTGGTGCAGATAAATAAAAAAAGTAAAATACCTAAAATGAATTTTCGAAAGTTTTTGTTTAGAATTCTAAATTGTGCTGCTTTTTTAAAATTACAGGTGAATATTATAGCATAATCTCCGTAAAGAAGTTTTATTTCAGCTATATTTCATAATACATAGGAAACACTTTTAACACCTTAATAATTTTTATACATTTATTCTAATGTTAAAATTGTATTTAATTGTAATAATTAATTGTGCTAGTATTTTATAGTGATTATTTTTTAAAGTTGTTTTTAGTTCTGGATAAGAATTTTTTTATTTACCGTGAATTTAATTTATTAGCCCAAAGGGGCGATAGTCCAGAAAGGCTATTAGTTTCGAAACGGCATTTTGTGCTGTTTCACTATAAATGTCCGTTTCACTTTGCAAATTGTTGCCACCAATTATTATCACTCTGTATTATATTTAAAGAAATTAGATAATGAAGATTCTGCATGAATACATGTATGTTTCTCGCACTGTGAAAAAATCTAGGTATTTCATATTTTGTAAAACTTTAACGAATTTTTGATTAACAAACTCAGAGTTCAAAGCGAGCAATGGCAACACTCTACGGAAAATAACACTTTAATCTTCAGCGCAGAAATTCTACAGATATGCTCTTTTCAAATATTTTGTGATATTGCTGTTAAATTGAATTTTATGCGGTTTACGTACGACGAACATGCTATTCAATAAATAAAGGTGACACACAAAACGTTAAAAAACGTACCTTTTTAAGTTTTCTTTTCCATTACCCTCAGAAAAGTTTATGCTTCGAATTTTATGAATTATTAAAATATATAATCATCTTATGATCATATTGTGATGTTAATAATTAATGGTCATATAATCAAATAAATAATCGTCTTGTAATGTCATAATAATTTTAAAAACCACTGCCTCAAAATGCTCGTAAAATTAAAAAATATATATATATCAAAGTATATCAGATCTTGTTTATTTTTGCCTTTTTTTGTTTCAAAGTATCATGTACTATCAATCTGGTGCACAAAAGTAAGTTCATAAATTTTGTGTGTAGAGTTTTCACCGTTTTACCAAAGTAAAGATGTTTGTACAAAAATTACGCCTGAAAAAATGCACAAAATACAGTAAAAAGTGCTTTAATGAAATCTATTAAATCTTATTTGAAAAAAGTGTGACTTTCATAATGTCATCACTTATACAACGTATCACATTTAATAATAAAAATCAGTTATGGGAGACAGACCCCATAGGTTTCAGTGTTAAAGTATACCAGGTCGTCCCTACTCCTTCTTGCGGGCATGTGGGGGACCACTGGGTTAGTCTATCTCTTATAAGGTCCATGTATTTGGCTCAGTTCCGCCCCCAATTTTGATGGAGAGCACCCCGGGGGGAGGGACGGGTCCGAGGGTCTCCCACCCCTCTCCTCCTTCCACCAAACCACACGAGAGGACTTTCGGCTCGCCGCATATTTAGAATGCCGCCATGCCACACCGACACTATGCATTTACAAACAAACATGTCTTCTCCGGGATTCGAACCCAGGCCCTTCAGTACGGCAGTCAGGGACGCTAACCACTATACCGGTTGGGCGGCATTGGAGGAATTACCTCAAGTTACATAGCAGAATCACAACGACCTCCTGCTATTCGATCGCTGCGAATCGAACCGAAAGCAAATTAACATTCTTTCCTAGCCTTATCTCCTTGTGTACTGATGGGTGTGAAATGCAACTGACTATTCAACCAAGGATTAAATTTTCGGAAATAAACTGATGTAGTTTCTATTCATATTTTTAAATGAATAATAAACTGAAATCGTTTGATTTCCATCAGTATCATAGCTCCGCTTTTAACTTGTGTTATGATATATATTAGCATTAAGTTTTTTTATAGTAGAATATTAATGCAGAATATTTATTAAAAGCTTATACTGCAATTTTTCAAATTATAAGACAAAAGTTATGAATATATTATTCAAATTCTTTTCATAATCAAACCAAAAAAACTAGTTCTTATTTAGCAAAAAGATATATAAGTTTTGGTATCATTTTATACTAGAAGTTTAATGGAAAATGCACATTTTTTTATTTTCAATGGATGCTGTCTAGTTACATTTGGAGTTATTCTGTATACGGTGCACACCTTGCTGAACAGAATTTTGGACGTAAGGTGGTAAAAAAAGATCATGTCTTAGGAGTGTATGCGTATAAGGTTTGTGTCGCAAATGCTACAAGTAAATCTAAAATTTGGAAAAGGCCTAATAATTTTTAATGCACATAAGACAGTTTATTATTGACTCATTTCATTCAGAAAAGATTTGAAACAAGTAAGTCTTAGGAAAGAAATATTTCTTTTTCTGCATTAAAATAACCTACTGCCCCTCTTTATTTTGGTTTCATCGGATTTCATGCAAGCCAATTAAAACACCCAAACCTTGCGTTTTTCAACTGGAATCGTTTTGTTAATGATTTTAAAGGAGTTTTTTTTTTTTTTTCTTGAATGATCACTGTTTACCTTTTAGTTTTGATTTCAAATGACATTCTTTTTTAATTTCAAATTAAAAAAAATTATCTTAAAGAAGATTAATGTGAGGAATTTAGCTACGATTTCTTCAGAATGAATACGAGAACATCAGTTATACTATTTTCAAGTATAAAACAAGTTCTCAAATTTTTAACAAAATGTGTCTGAAGAATATATTCAAACGGATATTGCCTTAAGAAAGAATGAAACACCAAAATTTAATTCATACTTAAAATTAAAGGCAGCGTCATTCTCATAAATACTAATTTAGTTGTACCAGACCTAATTTTTTTTTTGTTTTTTTGTTTTGTTTACCTGTGCCATACTTTTCTTCTAAAAGGAACTAGCGTAAATTTTAATATTCAAGCGACGACAGAATGAATTTTTATGATTTAAATAATTAAGATGGTGTAAAGGTCAATTGTTAATGATTACGTTTATCAACTATTTTAGTAGCTAAGCCAGCTGCGTTAAATAATGCTGATGAAAACGCTTCAGTGCAATGAAACAGCAGATGGCTTGTTATGTAGCGAAGAATGTAATGATACATGTGTGTGTATATGTTATCGTTAAAGTATATAATGCAGTTATTTCATAGAATACCTAGTTATTCCATGAAATAACTGATCGTGTCCGTTAAAGTGTGTAATATGTTAATAATTTGACACTTTAACTAGTTATTCTATAAATTAACTAAAGAGAGACAGTTAAAGTGTAAAATAAACAATTTATCTAAAATGAAATAACTAGGTATTCTATAAATAAACTAATGATAGACAATTAAAATGAAAAAGAAGCAATTTATCTAATTTATGCGGCGTATAAATGGTATTTATGGAAACGTACCAAAAAATCATTTGTTACAACAAGGATTACTAAAATGACACTTGGAATGACAAAGAGCATTATTTCTAAAACGAAAACATTTTTGGTTGATACTGGGTTTTAAACGAATATTCCATATTGTTAAAAGAAACGTAAATGTACCTTATACTAAAAAGCGAGATATATGATATAGATTATTTTACACTTTAACGGGCTGCAGATCGTTATTCTATGAAATAACTAGTTAAACCATGAAATACGAGAGAGTTTTACACTTTAACGGACACGATCAGTTATTTCATTGAATAACTAGGTATTCTATAAAATAACGGATTTCATACTTTAACGGTAACATATATATATACTATATATGTAACTTAAAACTTCTAATTACTTTGAAGCGTAACTATTTATATTGATATTATATAAATATATTTACGTTAATGAACATTGTATATTTGAAGATATTTTCCTTTGATATTTTATACCTTGTTCTATATTTTGTTCCATTTATATATATACCTATACATAGATATGTATAACTTTAAGGAATGTTTGCTACATATAGAAACCAAAAAGTGTATGTATTTTTTAGTTTCTATATGTAGCAAAAAGTTTCTATAAGCAGCTTAGTTTCTATATATAGCAAACTAGACTGCACAAAAACTTCATTCTGAAGAATTTTGTGCAGTCTAGTTTGCGTTATTTTACTCATAAATCTCAAATTAAAAACAATTTAATGTTTATTTGGTATTAGAAAATTAAAAAGCAGCAAATTGAAAAACAATTTAGATGTGAAAAAAATTGAAAGCCATTTGGGTTAAAAGCCTATTTTCTCAAATACTCAGATACTTCACGTATATGTAACATAGCATTCGAAATGCAAAACTCAATATTTACTACAGATTCATTGATGTAACAAATATCTGTCTTTGTACTCCTATGGCTTTAAAAAAAGATATTTGCCTTACAGTTTATCGTTCAATAATACATTTTCATTGTATAAAATTGCATTCATTCGAAGAATTCGATTTGTTTTTTCATTTCCTCTGAATAAAACCGAATGCAGAGAAGTTAGATATTTAAACGACTCTTACATTTTCTCACGATTCGGAACGGTATTATCCCCACCTTTTTCAGCTTCCCCTTGAAATTTATGACTTAACCGCATATATGCGGTATCATTCACATATTCACATATTTTATTGTTGACCATTTCGGCAAATAAAAACTGTAATTTAGCGGTAACAGTGGATAAACGTGACATCATAGTACACTCATATGATCTTTGCTTTTGTTTCATGTAACCCCGATAAATTCTCGATAAGCCAACCTTTAAGTACTAGACTCGTTTCGCCTTATTTAGCTACAACTGTTTCCTAATCATAGAAAATCTACAGAATCAATAAATTACAAGCTGCAGGATTTGAACATTTTAAAGTTAATCCCAAATATAATTTTGTAGAGGTCCCGATACTGGTGCTCATACTTAGAATATTGAAAAGTTCTAAAGTTCGGCAAATTGGCGCAATAAAAACCACCGTGTGGCCGTTTAAACGAATTTATGTGGCGGCGAATTTGCAAAGATGACCGACTGTTTTGCTGTTATTTTAAATGCCATTCGAGATTTTCGGTCGCCTGAAGGATTGGGGAAAGTTTTTACGAATTTGTTTGTCAGATAATCTAAACGCTTAAATTTATATTTATTTACTTTTGTTATATATTGTATCTGTAGTTAATATCACTCAATTATGTAACTAAAAGAAGGATGATCTGTAGTTATCTAACTAAATGAAGGCCATCTGTTCTTTCCAAATCCGTCGGAATGACTGCTGCAAATTTGGAGGGATCTTCGCTAGCTTTCATGGTCGACGAGAGGTAATTTTCACCGTCAGCGGGAAAATACATAAGAACCAAGACATCATATGTTTCGCACGCACTCAAGAAAGGGGTAGAAAGTTTGTTTTTTGTTTGAATACTACATTTTGTAAATCAAAACGCAAAATGTAATAAATGAAACATGCCACAAAATCTGAATATAAGATTCCCACATTACATACGGTAAAGCGACCCTGTGAAAAAGCGCATGTTGTTATGATCGTTACCAATCTCATTTGCTGGCTAAAATTCCATAAGCGGGGTAAGTTGGCGCCAAACTATTTTGGCCTTCAAAATTTGGCGAATTTTTTTGAACGGCTATGAAAGCACTAGATAAAGCTTTAAATATTCCACATCTTTCGATTGCCACATTCAAGAAACAAAACAAAAAAAAAAAAAAAAAAAAAAACTAAATAAAATTAAATGAAAACATTCATAAATTATAAACTTTACGTCACCTGAAATCCAACATTCTCTCACCAACAGCAGCTTAACCTTCTGCAAATATTTATATAAATATAATATGAAACATATGTATAATAATACTGTTAAACAGTAAAACTTTTAAAAACAAACACAGTATTTCAAAATTAAGTTAAAAAAAAATCTTCTGGCTACACTAAATTCGCGCTCTTACAGTTACCGAAGTAAAGCTCTAGGTTTGCCACAAGAAAACATACAGCCGGAAACCACAGCCAAATTAAAATCGCGCCAAATAAACTCTCGCCAAGCTTGGCGCTCACCCCGATTATGGAATTTTAACCATTTGCCTGAGAATGGTCAGCACAAGCCCACGACATTCATCAGCAAATGTCTCTGCCGTTGGCTTGAGCCTTGAGCACCATTTAGGTGACAACCCGACTTTAGCATAGTTCCGCCTGCAGTTTTGAGGGACAGCACTCTGGGAAGGGGACGGGTCCCAAGGTTTCCCATCCCTTTTTCCCTACCAGCAACCTCCTGAGAGGACTTTTGGCTCACCGCATATTTAGAGTCCCCCCCATGCTATAGATACACTATGCCTTTACAAACATCCATGTCCTTTCCGGGATGCAAACCCGGGTACGGCAGTCAGAGTCTGTAAACAATATCCTGGTTGGGCGGCTGAAAAAGCGCATAGCGCGGACGGTGTACGGGGGAGCTACTAAATGGTTAAACTTTAATAGAAATCTATCAGTTCAAACCTCTATTTCTAAATGCTTGATTTGGTGGGTTTTTATTTTCCTAACAACAACTTTTCTAAAACTTTTGCTGTAAAGAAATCTTTGAAATAAACTGAAGCTCAAATAATAGGGTAAGCGATATTTTAATTTTCCAGTTCCTTCTCTTTTCGAGGGAATAACTTTAGTCGGTTAGGAAGTTTGATAATATGGATATAGTATAGGTTTGAAGGAAGAACTGTGTGCATAATTTGTCACTATTGGGTCTCTGTCATATTGTAAATGCTAAACGGATGGAGCACTTTAATGAGTGATATTCCTATACCCCATGGACTGGCAACACTGTGCCAATCCTGTGATTGTCACCCGTGAAGATAAATATTTTGTTAGGTCAACCCACAGCTGTTATTTGTTTCTTCGCTATAAAAATCGGAATGCAGTATGCATTACAAGGCAATTCTAAACCGTAGTTTCCCAGACGGTTATAAATTCTAAACCGTAGTTTTCCAGACAATGAATCGCTACTGAATTTTGCATCAGTTTACACAAAAGTGGCGAGAAAGCATTTCAGATGATCAAACTAGCGTGTGATGAAGAAGGAAAGGGAAGAATGGATTTCAGTTGGACGTTCGTTAATTCGAACTCGAAGATTCTCAGAAAAGAGTTCGAATTATCCTAAATTCAAATTACCGATGTTAAGAGAAAATATAACTTTATAAGTCTATTACCGAAGAAGAGAAATTTCCTAGTATGTATAACCCCAGAAAATATATTACACTATGCTATCAAAATTCAGCATATTAAAAAGCAATAAAGACTTACTTTAATCGTAAAATGAAGCAGGAGATATGCAGCAGAAAGTAAAATTTAATTAAAAATATGAATTACACGTTTGGGAAAAACTGTAAACTGGATGTTTGATTTTGTTTATTATGCCTACATTTTTCAGCCAACTTCTCGATTTGAAGTAAACATTTCAATTTATTTCCAGAGGAAGGTTTAATCTGAATAAATGCTTTCAGAGCTTTTATAGAGTGCATTAAGGCTTGATCATTAGGACGTTTAGCACGCTCTGCATTCTCTTCTGAATCCGACAACGTCTCTTCTTTTTCATCTTCTCGGAGAGTTTTTATTATGTTTCTTCCCCAAATAAAAAAAAATGCGTATAGATATATATAAACTTATAAGCAACTATAATAAATTTCTCTTAATTGTATGAATTGGTGAAAATGAATGAATCTTTGTAGAGAGTAATAATTTTGTTCAGTAACGATCTCTCATGGGACTTTTAACCAACTCTGAACATTCTTTTATGATATTTTCAGTTGATTACAAGTTGTAGATTTATGCATGGAATCAGTGGGTGGTTAGATTAGGTTATTGGAATATAGCAAAGCTTATGAGAGCTATCTGCTTAAAAGAAGGAGTGCGTCACATATTTACATTACACATTGAAAAACCACGAAAACAACCATGCTGCCACCCCATTCGTAGTGGGACGAAGCCAGATTGAATTCCTAGTAGTCGCCACCGGTTTTAACCCCTTGGGTAACGACGGGGGCATCTTCCAGTGGAAATTAAGATACAGAAATAAAAATGCAGTAATTTTGTTCGCTCTGAGTTACGTAGTCTTCCGATATAAAATATTGTTACGGATTTTGTATTTATTAGCTATTTTCAGTAGAATTGTAATTTAAATTGTTTTATATCCCCGTGCAATGCAGCACGAGACATATTTTAAGAGAACGCTACGCCGGAAAAATGAAAAATTTAAGAGCACGTGCATGTAACATTGAATAAATGAATATATCTTATTTGTGTTGAAATTGAATAAATGTAATTGACTGCTGTGTTAGCTGTAACCGTAATTCTATTCTTGTGTGTTCCAAAAATCTCGAGAAAACAGAAATTACCAGAACTTTCTCGCGACCGGTTGAAAAGCCGGAGAGAGACATCTCAGCTTAGTTGTTTAGCTAGCTTTTTTTCCCCGAATTCGGGGTGATATCGGATTAGCTTTCTCTTTGCATTGCTTTGTATTTTGAGTAGTTTAAAGTATAGTTACTGATTATATTGCGTGATACTGTGATATTCTAGGAGTATCTCTGAATAAAATTCCAACGTTTTGTTATAATTCTTGCGATAAGAATACATGTTTTTAACCTTTTATCGGACTTGTGCATTCAATCTATTACGAACCCGTACGCACGCAACAGTAGAATAAAATCTTACGAAACAATTTTGTTCTTAAGAAGTATCGTTTTTTAATAAGCTCTATCTAGAAAACTAAATAGAAATCTAACCAAGAGTAGAATCTAAACAATCCCATATTTGATTTTTGTTAATTTATTTTCTCTCTAAGTATGAACCGTTTCATGCTACCGCAAGGAGTTTTTATGTCAGTCTGAAAATCAAATGTTCTTGAGGATTCCAGTCATCACGATCAACTGGAACCGCATTTCATAATGATATCTGAACATTTCCTGTAACTGGGTTATGTCTAAAATATAACGGAAATGAGGGCATATTTCGCTCTCTCGAATTTTATTTCAACAGAAACTATACGGAGAAAGGTTTTTTTTCTCTATATAAAGCAAGGTAGAAAGCTTTCCGCTAAAATAAAAATTATGTATTTAAAACCCAATCCCTGTGTTCCCCAATCCTGATCAAAACTGCGACAAAAAAACCGAAGAATTATTACTGATTTTATTAAAAACTTTAATTATAATTAAACCACCAATATTAAGACCAAAATAATGCGATTAAATTTTTATCAGTTGCATAATTAAGTACAAGATAAAACGCGTATGATAATTAAAACATACCGTCATATTCACGTGCTATCATGATTTTTAAATGTGGTGGTCATACAATAACATGAACTGGTTATGCAATTGACGTTAGTTTACAATAGCGAGTGTGACTAAAATAAAAACTAAAATAAAAAACTTTAAATTTTGTTCCTTCTGATTGTAAATTTTTCGACAATAATTATAATTTACATATTTTAAATAACATAGACCGGAGTGGAAAGCCTGCCTGAAAGTGAAGCCCCAGGTGTATACTCCGTTTGTCCCTGTGTAAATCCAACCCTTTCAGATAGAAAATTTATTCAGAGAAAATTTTACAAAGAGATATTGAATTTTTTCATCACTCTTCAATAACAACAATGTTTTTAAAAGAGGTTCTACCAATAATATCGATTGACAAATACAGAAGCTATTACTCTTGTCTCCTTTATAAAATATATTTTCTAAAAGGAGAAGTTCTTTAGACGGTTGTTCAGAAAGAAGAAAAACCCTTTTTCATTCCCGTCTCACTCTACAAAAGAAATCAGGAATGCATATCTTGAGACATTGCAGATCGACCAACGAGTATTTTTCCTTGCTCCACAGCAAAGGCTGTAAGGTTTTAGTTTAAACTAATAAAGTTTTAATTTTTCTTTCCTATGAGCTCTTATTTCAACTTCTCGTTAGAATGAGCGCTCGTTTCAGCTTTATGCTAATTTGAGGTGGAGCCAAGTTTTGTATTTAAAAGGTTAGCAAGGAACTTCTCGGTGTGAGAGAGAGCTTTTAGTCTCGGATCACTGCGGCTCTGTTCGACGTTCGCCTGACCAGCTAGTGTTTAAATTCTAAGCCTTAGCGCTGTTACTCTAATACTTATTGAAGTAATCTAAGTGCGTTAGTATTAGCAAAGTCTTGCTACGCACCATTGATAGTTTAGCATAGGGGCCAACCTCGCGTTTATAGCTCTGAGAGCAACGACTTCTTAATTTTCTACTTAACTTTATTTTAAAATATTTGATTGTTCAGTTTAGACCCAAGTGCGGTCATTATTTTCTGTTATCCCTTCCGTGTTGGGAAGTGGCTGTAATTAGTAGTTTAATAAAAGGGTAATTTTAAACCCTTCTTGCGTGCAGTTATTCTACCACATAACATAGCTGCATTCAGCTCCCTGTTCAAGATCAAGACTTTACACGGTTAAGACTATGTTCGCCAAAAGTATGCACAAAACACTCAGTCCTGACAAGGCAAGTGTTGTAACCAGTAAAGTGAATAAATTTATGAATGAGATTAAGGATTACATGAATGGTGAAAATCAGACTACAAGGTTAGCGATGCCTAGATATTTTTTTCACCTGTCGTTAAGAGCTAAATGTGCGCCACTATGGACAATGCAAGTGAACTGTGCAAGTACATTTATAAATTCAACAGCAGTAGCTATTTTAATTATAATACCATAAATCTTATAATTGCTTTTAATCGTGTTTTGTTAAATGTCCAGAAAATATCGGTTTAGAAAGAGAAAGCGTTAAAAACACCGTTTTGATTATTCAGTTAAAACAATAAACAATGGAGATATAGTGCAAAAAACATAAGTATTGCCCTGATTTTCCAGAATTTGTAATATTAATTTTTTTTTGGCCTTTTAAAAACGTAAAAAGATAAATACTTTCCATAACATACTTGTTTAATTCTCTTAGGTCTTATAAAAAGAATTTGTGACAGGTTTTCTTCCCTAACTGAAGACATTATCTAAATTTGACTATATTAAACTTACTAAGGCTTCTTTCATCACTAGTAGAATTGACTGGTAATCATGAAAATATTCTTAATGCATCCTTCAAATCTGTAGAAAATCGGATTGAAAATAGAAATAAAAAATAGGATTGAAGAAAACTGTATTCTTGTCTTCTTTAAATTAATTATTTAATAATTACCTATATTAGCCATTAATTCATGATCTGTAAGAGACCTAAGATTGTAACTGCTCAGAATAGTTGAAACTGCATGGTTTTGGAAACTAGATATTTCTGCCAAAATATCTTCTGTATCTATAACATTTGATTATTTTAAGTGTTAAATTGCAAGCTGCTTTTTTAAAGCACCAGCATCCAATGAGATTTATTTTTCAGGGATTAGAAGTGGAAAATCGAAAGATATTTCATTTAATTTTCTACATCTTTATATTAACATCAAAAACATGTTGCAGCTTTTATTATGTCTACGGAAAATAAAAGAGTTTGGCTCAAAAATTCTTTCATCATTGATTCTCCATCAGTTTGATTTATTAATCTTTCTATTTTATTTCTCTTCAAATTTTTTTTGATAAAATGATCTTTAAATCTAAATTCTCATAACTTCAAAAGTATTTCCTCGTATCTGCTACAAAGAAGGAGATAGTCTCTTTATTAGTAAAGTATTTTATATCATAGTACACATTCTAATATTACTTTCCATTTAATTACATTTAGTATAGGACATGTTATCAAATTAATCCTTTCTCTTTGTCAGGACTGAGTGTTCGGTGCATACTCTTGGCGAACATATTCGTGAGTAAGTTGAAGTCCTGATTTTGAACAGGGAGCTGAATGCAGCTATGTTCTGTGGTAGAATACTGTGATTAAGTGGTAGAATAACTACACGTAAGAAAGATTTAAAATCCTCTTTTATTAAACCACTATATTTACAGCCACTTCCCAACTCGGGAGGGATACAGAAAATAATGACTGCACTTGGGTCTAAACTGAACAATCAAATAATTTAAACTAAAGTTAAATAGAAATTAAGTAATCGTTGCTCACAGAGCTATGAACGCGAGGTTGGCCTCTAAATGATCAATGGTGCGTAGCAAGATTTAGCTAATACTAACGCACTTAGATTTACTTCAATAAGTAATAGAGTAACAGCGCCAAGGCTTAGAATTTAAATACTAGGTAGTCAGGCGAACGTCGAACAGAGCAGCAGTGATCTGAGACTAAAAGCTCTCTCACACTGAGTAGTTCCTTGCTAACGGTTAAATACCAAAACTTGGCTCCACTTCAAATTAGCATAAAGCTGAAACGCGCGCTCATTCTAACGGGAAGTTGAAATAAGAAATCATAGGAAAGGGGAAATTAAAATAAAACTTTGTTAGTTAAACTAAAACCTTACATCTTAATACGTAAATCTTGGGGCTTTCGTCTTAGAAGTCTCGTTCATTTTAAAAGCTTTTCATAGCAACAAATTTGACGCTTTTGTCATTCCCTTGGTGAACAACTTTAAGTTGGTCATACGCCCCGGGTTTAAATTCTAGAGAATGGGCTGGCTGCATAAGTGTTTTCGTGGTTTTCCCGCTAGGTAACATGAATACGAAATAGTTTCCCTTTGAAAGTTCTCCATGAGGACATCCCTTCCCTTAGGAAGATAGCTCTCGTGTGCTTTGCCGTATTTAAATAAATCAAACCAGTCCAAATCTTTTTCGCATCACTCCCAATAGCTGAAGAGGTGAGACCAAAGGGCACTAATAGTTTGTCCGGCTACCTATTATCAAAATGGCCGCACGAGGTTCTGTTGACCCTCAAAGTGAGTGCGAGTAAGTTTCCCTCATTAAAATCTTTTCATGAAGGTATACCTTTTAAGACAGATAGCCCTCGTATGATGATGCTATAACAGATGAGTTAATATTTGAATTTCGGCGAAGCTTTATATAGGAGCTAATTTTTTATTTAGGTCTCGCCAACAGATCGATTCTGAGGATGTCAGATAATGTCGCGGACGTCAGATTGTATTTTTAAAGAATAACTGATTTAATTTAATGTCTCATGCTTCATCTGTTCATGCCGAGTCATCGATTAGTTAAACGGCCTTAACCGTATTAAATTTTCGGATTTGATAGATGACTTAAATTTCTTATACAAAAAAGTGTCAATCGCAACAACAACAACAAACAAAAAAAAAAGGTTAACCACTTCTGCTATAACTGATTTTGATGATATAGTTACAGTTTTTCTAAACTGCGAATTTTATAGCGTTGTTTTATTTATTTTTCTTCATGTTTACAGACTTTTCGAAACGCGCTCTCTCTTAACCTTTCTTTAGTCAAAATCATGTTTTTTAATACTCATTCTTTCGTATTACTTGCCTTAGAATCAGCGTATCGAAAGTTTAAATATGTTCTTTTATGCCAGTGTTGGCACTTCTCCTAGTCATTTACATGAAACAAATGACTCTCTGCTGTCCTAAGAACATAAAAAAGACCAACGGGATTCAGGCAACATTTATAGCTAGGAAGTCTCCAGTGCATTTGATTTGTGTTTAATATTAGTTTTGCATATGACATGGAGGAATGTAAATATTATATTAATGCAAATAAAACTGGTTTTGTGTCGGAATTTATGATCCATCTGAGAGCTTTACTAGCTAGCAAATACAGGAAAAGATGGTTATTTTAGTTAAAAAATGTAGACAGGATATCGATATTCATCAGTAATCCCAGAAAATTGTACCAAAACAATCCAAAATCGACTGAGGATTGAGTCCCAGAAAATTTTGGGCTATTTTCTTACATGTTATATAAGCGAAAGCTAGTTTTCATAGAGAGTTCACATAGAAAATCATCTCTTCCCAGCGCAGATAACCTTGTTTAGGAGCACTGTCATAATAACTTGTAGTTTGATCTATTCAGATCAGATTTTATTTAAACTTCTTATTTTGTTATGCATTATTCCATTTGCATGACTCTGATAAACTTGTATTTTATATTTGTGAAATCTGAGTCTGGTATAAAATTACCAAAAGAATATGAAAAAATGAAAAGCGAAAGGAGCAAATTTAAATTTAACTCTGGCTGTGCTAAGATGTGCAATCTTTTTAAAGGAAGTAATAGTACAAAAATTCAGACCTAAGTACTTTCATGAGGTGTTGGATATCGAGAACTGCCAAACATTTGAATATCCAACTTTGATATTTTGAGACAGCTTACAAAAGAGAAACAGCTAATAAACGTTTAGTTTTATAAAATGAAAAATCAGTCTGTAAAATTAAAAAGTAAATAGAAAAAGGGATACCGATATGCGTGAGATAAATACGTTGTAGTCAGTCTGAATGAAAAGAGACCTTCAGTTAGCTTGTTTTTGCTGCTTTGCTGAAAGAGCTTGTTTTTCACAAAGAATTATTCTTTGCATACAAGAAGGTTTTCAGAACACATAATCCAATTGTTACAAGCGTACTGTGCGAAATGTAATATGTGATATATTAGGGTTTGTGTAGACTTTTAAGCTCTCCATCTCATTGCTCTATTCATTGAACTTATTTTAATTTTAGTAGGGCAAAAACTACTATATTTAAAAATTTATGGTAGTCGTACTGTACATATTAATAAAATAACATCTGCATAGCAAAAATTTTAAAATCCGATGTTCGTATTTTTTGTTTTTAATACACATGTATTTTCTTTGTGCATCTCTGCATTTATATATAAAAAGGGAACTTTGTTTCCAACTAAACTTTAATGTTAGTTTGTTTAAAAACCTACAGGCTACTCAAAGAACCAAGAAATTTTTACTCTTAATTTTTCTTCCTTTTCACGACAATCCTTTTATGAACTGCGTGTATGTAAATACACAAGATGCATTTATAAATTCATGTATGCTAAACAGAAAAAATATTATTTCAGAGTTTTAAGTGCTTAATAAGCAGAATTAGGAAAATTGATAGTTGGAATGAATTATTTACTGGAATGCTTGATAAATAGCTAACAAAAATTTTCTTATTTCCTTAAGAACAAATACGCAAGTCGATTTTAGAAACATTTGTTATTTTGAGGAGGAAAAAGAATAGAAAACGGAAAAGAATAAAATAATAAAAACATAATTCATAAAACCATGGCCCAGTTATTAATAATGATCTGAGTTACCAAAAGAATATGATACTCAAGTTTATTTTTAAATGTGATGTAGGAATTCAACATCCAAATTAATCTTTTTTATAAACGTATGTTACTTCATAAATTATTTATATTCCTTCATAAAGTTTAATTGATGATACCATCAAATGGAATCAAATGAAAAAGAAGATTTTTAGTTTTCAATGATGAATAATGAATGACTTCACTGAGCTATGAAACTCTGTTTGTGCATCTGTAACCTCTGTTTCTAATGTCTGTTGGGATGCATCTTTAAAGATATTGCTTTTTCTGGAACCAACCCATTTACTCAGTGCAGAATATGCAGAATTTCCCCAAAATAATGGAAACACTGCGTAAAGACCTTAATTTTGTTTTTGTTGATTACAAGTAAGCCGCAAAAGCGGCCATCACTTTTTCTTGTATGTTTATTTTTTGATACATTTTCAAGGTTTTGTAAAATTGTAAATTTTAGCTGTGGTATGTAAAACTCAACTCTTAATGAAGAAAACTAAATAACTTGACAGAGTTCTAAAGAGGTTGGATTGCTAGTGCCTGCCTCAAAGGTGCATTTGTAACCTGAATTATAAAATTATTTAGAGATATCAAGAGGTATTGTGTCTAAAGTCATGGCAGAATACAATATTCTGTCCAAAACATTGTCTGCGAGACACTATAATGCTCCAACTAAACTGATAATCTTTAGCAGCTAGAATCCTGAAGAGCTGTTTCCGACTAATCGTGGTTTCAATGCTTCAATAAAAAATCCAAAAAAGGGTTAAATTACCCTTTTATTCAAACCCAAAATATTCACAGATGGTTCCTCTCGGGCTTACAGGAAGCTTCCGCTTGGATTTAAGATAGAAAATAAGAAACTAATCTAATCCTAACTAAACTCAAAACCAACCGAAGCTGCACAGAACTAACAGAGTTGGCCCTTATTCAAGCTCACCGGCGAATACTAGCAGGCACGTAATAATACTGGTCGAACGTAGTAAGAGTAGCTGGCTAGAAGGCATAAGACGCTCTACTAACAACTTCTGAGCTCTTCTACTGAAGTCGGAGATCAGAGATCATTACTTTGTGAAGTAGATTTCGATTTTGTATAGTCTTTACTTCATCTATCACTTGTCTCTTAGGGCTACCAGATGTGAAGTTTTAAAATCCGGTCGATACGGAAGGGTCTGTGCTAAGAAGTAAACAAACTCGGTAGAGTACATGAACTTAAAATAAACATTTCTTGTAGCTCCTATGTGGCGGTAATTCATATAAATATTGCGAAAGCGATTTTCAATTATAATAGCATTTCACACATAAAATATCAATATAGTGAATACTTTTAAAATGTAAAGAAAGTAATAAGTAATATATACAAGTCCCCATTTTTAATTTGCGTTCGCAGCTGAGGCGAACATGTTCAAATCCGTGAAAATATTAACTTAAATCTTGCACTAAATATGCGACACTAATACAATGTAAAAATTTAAACAATGAAGAAAATAAAGTATTTACAAGTACGAAAATTTTATTCATGAGTTTATTTGGGATGGAACTCGAGACATCCTGAATTTTGAAGTGACATGGATTTGTCCGCTGGGATAACGAGTACATATGAAGATGAGACAGTTTTAAGAAGTGGTTTCCACGTGAGAAAGACTGAACTCTACCAGTTTACGTTATGATGAAGTGTTCTTGCCCTCTGACGCTGCTCGATGATGTAGTCATAATTTCCAGTATTACGAACTATTTCATGGGAGCAATTGTCGCATTTTCTGTCGAACTTGTGTGTAGTTTCAAGAATTTCAGTGTTGATAAGTTTGATTTTGAGGTATGTGTAAATTTGTGATGTTTCTTAGACATTTATTTCGCATTCTGTGAAGAATAATTTTATTTGATTTTGTCGCGGCAGCCCAGGCAGGCGCTGCATAGAGCATGACCGGTCTGATAGCTTGTAGACACATGATGGGGCAGAGCAGTTTATTTATTTTGAAATTCAATAAAAGAAAAAGTAATGCATATTTATATTTAATTCTTTGAACAACATCAAGTACAACATGTAAAGTTAATGTTCACACTGTTTTAAAAATAATATCAGGCAGACGGCGTCCATTATTGTCAATACACTGCGTTAATTGAACTCAGAAGTTTCTTTCAACTCTTTCCAACATATCGACAGATATATTTGCTGTGGCTTGAAATTTAAAGTGAGCCAGTGTGTTAGGACGATAGTTGTAAACAAGTGATTTTAGATAGCCCCATAGAAAATAATCACAGGGTTCTCAATCAGGCGATCGTACTGACAGTACAAATCGCTTCTCAAAGAGATGAGACGTCCTGAGAAGTGTTGCCGCAAAATAGTCATTGACACACGAGCCGTATGTGCCCTGGCACCATCCTCCTAGAACCATACACATCCCACATTCATCTCGTTGAGTTCTGGTAAGAACTCCTTTATTATGTGTACATAACGATCAGAAGTCACTGAAACGGCCTATTCGTTTTCTTCATAAAACCACGGTCCAGTTATTCAACTCGCGATATTGCACACCAAACAGTTACATGATCTGAGTGTAGGGGACGCAGATGAAGTTATCTAGGGTTATGAGGACTCCAATAGCGTATGTTCTGCTTATTACCGATTCCTGAAGGGGGTTGAACCCCGGATCTGTAAGGCGGTTGGATTGGCCGTATTGTGCCAGCACCTGGCCAGGAGGTATTCATAGATGAGAACTAGTTATTACAGATTCCGAAAGATGGAAGTGTGCCTCATCACTGAAGAAAACAAACGCATCATCAGGCATTGCAAGAAGCGCTTCACATGAATTTCTCTAGCAATAAAATCACGTGTATTAATTTCCTGCACTATAACCAAATTGTAGAGATGAAATTTCAGTACCTCATGAAGGATTCGCCACACAGATTGAGCGGACAACCTAACAGCAGCAGCATGTTTCCGAGAAGAGCGTTAGGAGATCGCAAAACAGAAAGCCTAAACATGTCTATGTTTTGTGGTGACCTTGCTGTTTTCATAGAAACCCAAGTTTCTTCTTCTTCACATCACCCTGAAGATGTTTACCCATGAAACAAATCGATTGCCGACCAGGAACATGACCACAGGGCGCAATATTGAAATGGGCACGGAATGAACGTTGCGTGGCGATGACTGAACAACCGTTACTCGTATGCCTCGAGAAAAAGCAAACGCCCGCTCCTCCTTTCACCACTCCATGATGCTAAATGAACCAAACGGGTTAAATTTTACGGCCCGGTTTCTCGACTTTGCCCCTTACTCCCACCTTTTTCGAAGCAGCCTTCGCTCCAGGGGGCCAAATTTAAATAAGCAAATGCAACATTCGCCAACATACCAGTCGATGTGCTGGAAAGAGTTGAACGAAACTTCCCAGTTCGATTAACGCAGTTTGTTGACAATAATGGCCACCACCTGCCTGATATTATTTTTAAAACTGTGCAAACATAGACTTTACATGCTGTACTTGATGATGTTCAAAGAATTAAGTATATATATGCATTACTTTTTCTTTTATCGAATTTCAAAATAAGCAAACCACCCTGTATAAAAGCCTTTCCGTGTTAATGCTGAGTTTTGAGTTAGTCCGATAAGAGGATAAAACCCTTTTGAAGATTGTCGCACACATAGTTGGTATGGTATTTGAAAGTGAGCCTTTTATATGAGTAAAATGTAAGGTAATGACTTATCTGTCACGTGACACAATTTCTCTGCTAAGTTTAATGACCTTCATATTTAGTCTGCGTTTATCTACTGAAGTGACGGACACTTCAACTTAAATACTGATTCTACGTTATTTACATAAAACGTGATCCTGAACACTCATTCTGAAGGGAATTAGTGGAAAATAAGAAATTAAAGGAAACCTTATTAAAAAATAAAAATAACTATTAGGAAATTAAGGTGTGCTAACCGCGAATGTGTTTTAAACTTTCGTGTAAACTGGAGAATCTAACTTAGCTCATTCATGCTTTTCTCTACATCTTCGGGCTTTATTGCTATCTGGAAATAACCTGACGTCTGGTCAGGAGTTGTCACATAAATTGTAGATTTAATTTTTCGAATTACTTCATCTATAATCGGCAGATACACTGCGTATTTCGTTTTACTGTTTAATTTATGGTAGCCAAGGGCAACACTCCATAATTTTGGATCTGAAGGTGGAAGGCTGTTTTTCTTTTTGCATAAGACTACCGGATTCGCGTAAGGTGTATTACTTGACGCGATTATTTTATTACTTAAGATCTCCTTGATGTGGTTTTCAATAGTACTTTCCTTCACCTTAACCTACCTGAAAGGTTTTGATTTAACAGGGGCTGCATCATCTACATTCATTTCATGAAAATCTGCCTGGCAAAAGCCAGGTTTAATATCTAAAAGTTTAACGAAATTTCATATCAAGGCTTCAGTTTTCTTCTCATCTTCCGGCAGGTGATTCAAATCTACTTCAGGAGCAGCTCCCACTTCTTCTACAGTGTCCATTTGCTACCGCTTTTTTCGGTCTTCTACTGTGTCTGAAAGGTAGAATTCTCAAAATTTAAGGAAAAAAAATAATGCGCTCAAAATGTCGACCCCCAGAATTACCGATACTAATAAAACTTTCACGACAAGAAAAATGACTCGCTCCTTTTTTTTTTTTTAATTTGAATTTGCAGCCCCACTTTCCCAAGACATACGCATTCCTTACCCTGGGCGGCCATTACTTTCTCCTCCGACACTTAACCCTAAAATACTAACCTACGTAAATGTGACTCACACACCAATGACATGCGCTCGCAAAGGACCTAGAAAATATTGTTCTTCTTTTTCATATTTTAAAAGAAATACTACTTCTTATTATCGTAAAAAGCCAATATACGGCGAACATCAGCAGAAATTCTGTTTAACTTGTGGCAATGCCGTTAGTGTAATTTTCATCGTTATGTTTTTATAACTCACTGAGTATGCTTATTTTGCTGAATTTTACTACAAAGATGTGTTTAATAAATATTTTTTAGTAGAATTTAAAAAATATGCTCATATACAAGAAGTATGTTTTTGCTGTAAATGTTTTTTAAATATGTAGTGAGTACATTCTATGCATAGTTAGTATTAATGTACTAAATGTAAGAGTTAATATTCTAGGGTTAATACACGATGCCTCCTGAAATGTTTTCTAAAACATTTTGCGACAAGAATCTTACAACTGAGCCTCGAATGTATTTTAGTAGAACTTGAAGTTCAGGCAAAGCCAAATTTTGCACAACGACTGTGTTTAAGTACTCAGGGATTTTGCTTCAATGGGATTGACCGAACCCTTTTTCCGAACACCCTATAATTAGTTTAAATTGCCTTGTTTTTCTGCCCCTTGTTTTTCTTGTTGTCCCTTTTGGTGATTGCCAAATGATTTTCTTTTCGAACCCTTCCTTTTGTTACCGCGTTTCGAGGTCGTATCTGACTGCAGATAAGCATACTGCGTATTCTGTGGTTTTTGTTGGGGTGAAAATCTCGAGTACTGGTTTTGACCAAAACTTGCCGTAAGCGTTTTCTGTGAAGCTTGGCGACTTTCGAACTTCACGGCAAGTTGAAATAAGCTTTCGAGCGTATTCGGGGTTCTCACTTCCATGAAATCTTGTATAGGGTGAAGCAGAAACGGTAAAATGACTTTTATTAATTCGCTGTCTGGCCTCTTTCTGTACAATACGTTGAATATTTGGATTTTAAGTAGGATGAAGTTCGTCAGTTCTTCCATTATTGTTTGGTATTTACTGAAGAGCTCCTGTTTCAGCTTAGTGCGGTCTTTCACTACTTTGAACACTCTTAGCAGAGCGTTTTTGAATGTTTTCCAGCTATATATTTCGGAACCTGGTTCCTCCAACTGGAATTTCCCAATCCCCTTGTACTAGCTGAGTGCTTGGCCTTTTAAGTTGGTAGAGGCGATGGCGACTTTCTGTAGTTCCGGAACAGGATGCAGCGTGAAGTGAAGTTCCAACTGCTCCAGAAGGACATCAGCGATCCTTTTCCGTAGAAAGTAACCGCTGGTTTCATCGCAGCCTGCATGGTCTCGATTATAAATCCATACCTTTCCATCGGGTTCGCTGGTGTCGGTGAAATTTGCAGTCTAGGAGCGACTAGTGTGAGCTTTGCGGATTTCAGAGACATGGTTCGTAAATTTATTTGGGTGAGAATATAAATGTTTTAGCTAAATTGGTAATCTTTAGCAGCTAGAATCCTTAAGAACTGTTAGCAACTAATCGCTTGGTTCTAATGCTTCAGTAACAAGTCCAAGGAATGGGTAACTTACCCCTTTATTCAATTCAAAAGTATTCACAGATGGACCCTCTCGGTCTTACAGGAAGTGTGCACTTGCACTTTAAACTAAGGTAGGAAATAAGAAACTAATCTAATGTTAGCTAAACTAAAAACCAGCCGAAGCTACACAGAAATAACTAACAGAGTTGGTCCTTATTCAAGTTCACCTGAGAATATTAGCAGGCACGTAGCAATATGGCCGAACGTAGTAAGATTAGCTTAAAGCACCGACGTGGGCAGAAGACGCTCTACTAACAAGTTTTTAGCTCTCCAACTAAAGTGACAACACTTCAAATTAAATACTGGTCCTATCTCATTTACATGAAACGCAATCCTGAAAACTCATTCTGGCAGGGAATTGTAAGTGGAAAATAAGAAATTAAAGGAAAGTTTATTCAAAAATAAAAATAACTATTAGGTAATTAAAATATACTCCTACAACGTAATATCGGAAGGAAAACGAAACTTTGACAGAGCCGTTAAAGGGGGATAGTTATATTTAACTGAATAACATCGAAAAACCTGACTGTTAAGCTTTAAATGTTTGTATATAATTTAATTTCGTCACTTAAGAAGAGAACCTTATAAGCAAAATATTTGCAGCAGAGTTGCTAGCCCGAACCTCTTGTTTCATAAACAAATGCAAACTAGAGACCAGTGGTACCAAGACCGTTAATTTGGAAAGCTGATCAATGAAAAAAAGGAGTGTTTTCTTAGAAGAGATAGCCTTCACATTATTTCCCTCCTCGAGATGAGTTAATGAAAAAACACCGTCAGATGCTTGCGATCCAGACTGTCTGCTTGCTACAGCAAAATATGATGATGGTTCAGTTATAATTTGGACTGAAGGTCAGTTATACTTTATACTGTTATCTACTCGTGACCTAATTATTATTTTATCAGAAAGAATGAATACAGTGAACAGCATAACCATTTGAAGCCATTATATCCACTTAAAAATATCCTCTTTCCCT
>KK114493.1:222461-246160 GCA_000611955.2 Stegodyphus mimosarum
AGGTAATATCTTTCAAGGTGATAATATCTTCATTCATTGAAGTCGTAATTTCAAGAATGTGAAGATGAAGTTATTCATCTTTTCCGACTTGCATAATCACCAGACATAAATATCATCGGAACACTGTGGTTTGTGTTTTTTTTTTTCTCCCAATATCCCTTACAGAACTGGAGCAGTTTTCTATAAAAGAATGGCATAAAATATCTATTACTGCCGTACAGAACTCGTATGTTTCCATTCTAAAAGGATTTCAAGCAGTTTGGGATAACAAAGGTGCTCCTACACCGTATTAGGTACACAGTTCTTCACATTTTTAGAAGTTTTCGTTAGTTTGGATAATTCTTGTATCCAACAAATGCACTGGAATCGACATGTTATGTTCAATATCTGTAAACACGGCTTGTGTGACTTCTTTTAGATGCATTTTTAAAATGTGAAATAAATACGCGTTTGTATTTAAACATATTCCTCCGAAAAAGGCGTGGTACATTAGCGGTCGATCGGTGAGATTTCTAAAGATTTGGATTTGAACCAAGGTCGAGCCATCAAACCTTGGTTCAAATCTCTATAAACGACCTAGCGGCGCTGGAAATCTTCGTACTTGTTTGGGAGTTTTCTCCATATGTAACGTGGATAAAAGCTAGTTACTCTCAAAAAGTACTTCACCAAGGCATCCTTCGCCTTAAGTAGACAGCTCTCGCTTGCTCTGCTATTATTCAAATAATCCAATCCTCAAAAACAAATCTCTACATAAAGCAGAGGGTACTCAGATTAGTGATTCTCTACATATACGCCATGACGGTACGCTTAACTGAATAACCGAGATCTTGCGACGCATTGATTAAGACTTTCAATTTTTATTACTGTATTAACACTCATATTAAAGCTGAGATTTGTTTTGTGTGTTGTTTATGTATGTTAAGAGGTGATTTTGTAAATGGCAAACTAATATGCAAACCATGTGAAAGATAGAACGTTTTAATTCTCTGTTTAGATTTCATTTTCATTGTCCTGTAATGCTGTTCAGCCAATGTCAAGACATTGACTTACAAATGATATATCAATGCATACAGCATTTTCAGGGTGCAGTACTCAAATTTTCTATTACGAGTTTTTTTTTTTATTTCATTGCATATCTGGTGGTTCGCACTAATATGAAGTTGGAAACGAGAGGAAAACTTTTGTCGTCTTATATTACACTGATTATAAGATACTGGGATTGCTCATGTAGCCCAAAATGACGGTATTAAAGTATCTAAAAATTAGACTGAAATATTTTATTAAATATTAATAAATTTATTCATTTTCATTCAAGGGTTTTAAAAAATCAGTGTTTTATGCATGTAATGCTTATCTTCTATTTCGCAAATTAAGCATTAATGTTAAAATGTTAGAAACATATTTAGGGAATACAGCTTTTTAGTTCTGAGAGTTACTGCAAAATAGAGAGATGCTTTTAATGTAAAAAGTAGTAGTCACTTTGTGGATGACTCGGGAACAATTGCTCCAAATCAAAAAAAAAAGGGGGGGGACGTCTGTGAATTTACACCATGGAAAAAGTAACCCAGAAAAATAAAGTTTGCAAGGTGTAATATAAACAAAAGGAATTCTGCATTTGAATCAACATAACGGGCTCATGTGTTCTACGCTAAAATTGAGGCTAAATTTATCATCTGAGAAATGTAGAAATAAAGGTGCATATTAAAAGAAATCAATTTTGATTACATAAGAAGAAATTAAATTATGTTTAAAGACATTAGATTTCCTCGAGCTTGAGATCGCGTTTTTCTTGATCATTTATTTTCTTCCTTTATAATTTCATTCATTTTAACTTGCAGAAATTTATTTCTATATTTATTCTAATTCGCTAATATTTTATGTATTTAATTTCAATACTGTTTGTTGTACGTTTGGTTATCATCCATAGTTGTCATCAATTATGGCTAATTTTTATTTTAGAAACTAGGCTCTAGCTCTAAATGCTTTGTCACAGTTAAGTAAATTTTTAGTAGAAGGAGGCAAGGTGAATGAAAACAACCTTTGGGCTCTTCCTGTAGGAAAAATGTTTGCAAAGAATGTAACTATAAAAATATACCTACTTTTAGAAATCAACAAATACTATTGGGCTGTCAGATTTTGTATACATCGTTTGTTGACCTTAAAAAATAGATGTAGAGTAATAATTTTAGAGTACGTCATTTCTTCAACGTTTAAGTGCTATTTTTTTTAATCACTCAATGGATTTGTTTTTATGATCCTTGTAACCGGTGTCTAATTAAACATGACACACAACATAAAGGTTCACATTCCCTAATGTCTCTTATGAGCGCGTACCCAGTTTGAAAATAAAAGTATTTTGAGAGGGATATTTATAGTGCATAAATGTGGCCGATTAGGCAAGTGGCCAGCAAACTAACGCTAACGAGATATTTACTGATTTTGTGTTTTTATTTTTCTCTATTTTCGTGTGATGTAAGGAGAAAAGCTCAATGAATTTTGATCTGACGTTTCATGGAAAACTCATGATTCAAACTTTGTGTATAAAACAATTAATACTCCTGTTACATCTTGTAATTTTTATAATAAATATTTTTTTACATCAAATTACTGTCAAGAAAAAAAATGTTTCATGAAACAGCCAGTCAGTTTGTCCATAATTATGATTTAAACTGGTCTTGTTAGGAACTCAATTGCCGTTTTTATGAAAATAATAAAACATTTTAGATACATTAATAAAATCTGAGTTAAAAAAAGTAATTTATATTATACTGTTAAAAGCTAACAGCAATTTTATGATGATGTAATAAATTCTTATTATATTTTGGTATTCTTTGAAAAAAACATAAGAACATACAGAACTTTTGCTTTAAAGACGAGGTACTATGTGCAAATATTTATCCCAGAAATACATCCTTCTTTATTAATTTACTGCATCTTTTCAGTAACAGCTCGTTAATATTGCTGTATTATGGCATACCGCACCTTCAGTCTGTTGGCCACACAGATCAGTTTTCTAGAGCAGTGTTTTCTAAACATTTTGCTACACTATGTAAATCGTAAACTGAGAACGTCTCATAAAGGTTTCCATAGATGTGGTGTTTAATTTTTCTAATTTTATATACCATATTCTCTTGTGTATGAACCAAACTTTTTTCATGAAAAGCAGATGACATTCACGGTGTCGCTTATACACGCGAATGATTAGAAATAGGTTCATACAAACGTATGGCCACACAGAGCAGAGTTTGCAGTATATAAGCTGGTACTTAACGATTCAATGTTTGTGAGTGAGCGTCACATAGGATTGTGCAAGTTTAGAGTAGTTAGATGCAGATGGTTTGAAGAAAAATGTCTGACAAATCATTTAGCTACGATGCACATTTTAAACTGCAATAGGTGCTAAACATATAGAAAGATGTTCCTTTTGAGCGATAATAACAATTTGTTTCAGTGAGTACTGGCTTCATTTTAGCTGCTTTAACACTTCCAAAACGAAAAAGGTACCGTAGATATCAGTAGATAAGCTAACCGTGGTTTATCATCGAGAACGCTTTTTTAATTAAAGGTAAAAATGCCGCTTGCGACTTATATACGCAAGAACACAGTATTTAAAACACTATATGCCATTATAAGTAACTTGCATACGTAATTAATAATATAGTTGTAGTGTTCCTCCCTTTATTCTACTAAACTAAGTGTTGAGGAGCCTAGTGAACTACTAAGCGAATAATCGTTTAAGTCCAAGAACAGAAACGTAAACTCAAGATGGGTTAATTACCCCTTATTTGCTCAAAATAAAAATTTACAGTTGGCCCCTTTCTCAGGGTTGGGATAGAAAGAGGAAAGGTTTACAGTTTTCGTCCATTATCTGAGAATGAAACCTTACCTAATAACTGGCGTCCATGTTTGTGAAATCAAAATATTACATTACGGCAGTGAAACGTATAAGTCTCTAAGCTGTTCTGTGCATGTATTTTCTAGTAAAAATATGTTAAATTTATAATGAAATGCCTCGCTACTGTTAAATTTTTGTTTTAAAGTAATAAAGACTCTCTTGATAATTTACTAAGTACAGAAAATTATTAAGAAATAATATGAAATCAAAATGCATGTGTATAACACTAAGCCTTCAAAAATTATGTTTCTGCATATTTCAAGGACTTGTTTAAGTTTTATTATCTACCTGTTTCCAATTTTTCCTTTAAGAAGTGATATTTCTGATTTATTCACAATATTATCAAAATTTATTAAAGAATGATTTCATGTACAAATGTTTACGAGAGATAGGAAAGAAAGTTATTTTATTTTGGTATACTTAATACTTTAGGTAAGTTCTATTACACTAAAACAGAAATTCACATATTTTTTATTGGCTATAGCAGTTGTTGAAATAGCTGATTCTTTGTGCTGAGTTCAGGAGACTGGTTAGTTGATGCAAATAGTATTCCATTTTTTTCTTTATTTTAAAGCATTTATTGGCATATTTTAAATATTTAGATAATTCTTAATTTCAGTTAAAAAAGACATCTTAACTTTTGTATATTTATAAATTTTTATAAGTTTTTTTTAAGGGGGAGATTGTTTTTGTTTAAACTTGAGAAAAGTGTTAATTTTGATATACCTTCATTAAATCAAATAACTTCGTGGAATCAGAAAATCTAAAATGCCAAACAAATGAAGATAAAAATTAACAGAAAATAGATTTGCACGATACATGTCAAAAGCGACAGCTAATTAAGGGATGGTTGATTTAGATGATTGCTTAGCTCAGTGCATTTCCAAGTTCCATTAAAAAAATTAAAAGCTTGTTTAGCTGCCTAGAAATTTGCAAGATTACGTGAATAATTTTTAACAACAGAACAATTTATCTTGATCAAATGCACAAATTACATTCATAGCAGTTCACAAAACATAAAAATGAGGTATAATTAATGCATAAAAAAGCATTACTTTATTCAACAGCTTTACAATTCATAAAAAATAGTAATAATTCATCTCTTACTTTTCATGAAAATTATAAAACGAATTACCTAAAACGTTCAAATTATATAGTTTATATCCTAGCATATATCTTTTGCATGTTAAGAAACGAAGATAACAATTATAAACAAAAATATTTTTAAATGTATTTAACATATTTTGATTATTATTAAGTTCTTTTTTTCACATCTGATTTTTTAACATATTTATCAAATTACATAGAAAAAAAAGTTGAAACGTATGTTTAAAAAGTAATCCCAGGAATCTTTTTAGAAAATCTGTTCGTGCATATATATGCAACACAAGAATCCATGCTTCAAAAATTTAACCGCCTTGGAAAGGTGCTTAAGGCTGTTGCCAACGACAGGTGTAAATTTGCGCTCATTGCCACAAGGAATTTCGTGGGCTTATGCTGATGTTACTGTCAGACAAATTAGCGTAAATAACAACAACAAAAACATAAGAATATTTTTCTTCTATGAATTTTTAAAGGCTGGGATCGAACTCGCAACATTACGTTTGCCAGAAACGTATCCTAACCACGAAGACATCAGTCTTTAAGATGAAAATAACAACGCGTTGAGCAGAAAAACAACCATGATGTCACACTGCCTGTGGCATGCATTTGATAAGAAATAGACCAACCGAAATGGGTTTTCTCCTTCTTCTGACGCATTCCCGGTTGTCCCCTTGACCACATCCGGAGGAGTAGGGACGACTTGCAGAAACTTAACAATGGTTGGCTATGGCACCGCGTATAATTGTCAAGAAAAAGTTGGTTGTAACGCCTCATTTCACAAATAAAAATTTTTAGATATTTTTATTTTTGAAACTGGGATTGATTTTTAAAAATTTAGCATATTTATCAAGCATAAAAAACACTAGATTAAATTAATGCTAAACATAGTTTAACTTTAATTAATGTTCCAAATAATTATAAAGCTGTTGCATGCTTTCAGGCCTGGGTATATTTTTAGCTTTTCTTATGCTGTAAGGAAATTCGTAAAAAAATTTCAAACAAACAATTTTCTCTTACAATTTTTGTGTTTTTATTGGTGTGAATAAGCAAAAAATACTAAAATACCTAAAAATAAATTTTCAAAATTTTTGTTTAAAATTCTTAATTATGCTGCTTTTTTAAAATTATAGGTGGATATTATAGCATAATTTCTATAAAGAAGTTTCATTTCAATTATATTTCATAATACATCATAGTGATAAACACTTTTAACACCTTAATAATTTTTATACATTTATTCTAATGTTAAAATAGTACTTAACTGTAATAATTAATAGTGCTAATATTTTCTGGTGATTATTTTTTTTTAAATTTATTTCAAGTACTGCATAAGATTTTTTTATTTACTATGAATTTAATTTATTATCCCAAAAGGGGCGGTAGCTCAGAAAGGCTATTAGTTTCGAAACGGCTTTTGCGCTGTTTCGCTATAAATATCAGTTTCACTTTGTAAATTGTTGGCACCAAATATTATCGCCTTGTATTATATTTAAAGAAATTCAATAATGAGGAATGTGCATGAATACATGTATGTTTCTCGCACTGTGAAAAAACGATGGTATCTAGAGCCATAAAATTTTGAATAACGTAATCCTCCACTCGAACATGGCACCTGGACGGCCGAATTTCGAATTTGTTTTAATTCATTTCATATTTTGTAAAATTTGAAACTGAACGAATTTTTGATTAACAAACTCAACGAGTTCAAAGCGAGCAATGGCAACACTGTACGGAAAATAATATTTTTATCACCAGCGCGAAAGTTCTAAAGATATGCTGTTTTCAATTATTTTGTGATATTGCTGTCGAATTGAATTTTATGTGGGTGTATTTTATTTATTTACGTATTTTATTTTGCATGCAAAGAATATGATATTCAATAAAGGTTACACACGTGACGCTAAAAAATCTCCTTTGAGCATAATATAAAATTTGAGTGCTTCCAGATTTTATTTAATTTTATCTTCCCTCCCCCCATTACACTCAGAAAAGTTTATGCTCCGAATTTATGAATTATTAAAATAAATAATCGTCTTATGATCATCTGTTAATGTTAATAATTAATAATAGTCTTGTAATATAATAATAATTTTAGAAACCACTGCTTGAAAATGCTCATAAAATTTTTTAAAAAATGTCAGATCTTGTTTAACTTTACCTTATTTGTTTCAAAGCATCATGTACTATCAATCTTGTTTAATTTAACTTGTATTCAAAAGTAAATTCACAAATTTTGTGTTTCAGAGTTTTTACCGTTTTACCAAAGTAAAATGTTGTTTTTAAAGAATTACGCATGAAAAATATGCGCAAAATGCAGTAAAAATTACTTTAATGAAATATATTTGAAAAAATTGTGACTTTTATATTCTCATCACTATACATTGTATCACATTAAACAATTAAAAACAGTGATATGATACAAACGCCATAGGTTTCAGTGTTAAAGTAAACTAGATCGTCCCCACTCCTTCTTGCGGACATGTGGGGGACGCTCGCTCCGCCCACTGGGTTTAAAATGTCCATGGCCTGTGAGAAATTTCAGTAAACTGTTTCGAGCAACTGCAGCATGCAGTTTCGAACTTGTTCGATATTTCATGTGTGCATGGATGCCAAACAATGCATTTATAAGGACCAATCAGCTAGTTAACAACATTTTTTTTTCTATTTCACCCAATCAACGTGTTTGTTTCTTGAATTGCAGTGGAACATTTCATTTGTTTTTTCGCTATTAAGATTTTGCCACATTTCCATTGAAAGAAAAGTTTTGAAAGAGAAATTTGAAAATTCCGCTGAGATTTTTCTAGTTTCTCTTTTATCAGTTCTTTATGTTACAAACATAATTTTCGCTATTTTCTTTTTCTTCCCGCCTTTTAATAAATTAAATTAAATTAAGCAAATTTCACTCCAAATTTTGTGCTATATGCAAACATAAATTTTATTATTACATTTATTTTGTAAAACTTAAAAATGTGGGGAGAATTTTTTTTTTCTTTTTACTTTAGAATTTTTTTTACATTTAACTTACCTTATTTTACAAAAGTAAATTTAATTTTCAATTTTTAACAAATTGACAGTTCAATAATTAACAAATTAAAATTTTTCTTTTAGCTTTTTAGTTAAAATTTTTTTAACATTTTCATTTTATTTATTTTACAAAAGTAATATTTATTTCCATAAGTTTTTCTTTGTTTCATTTTTATTTACGCAAAAGCAATTTTTTTAATTTTTTTTCTTCTAACTACTTTTTTTATTTCAAAAATAAATTAAATTTTTTCCTATTCATTTTTTTCTTTTCGTTTTTACAAATGTAAATTTTTTATAATTTAAAAATTTTTTCTTGTCACATAATTTATTTTACACTAACTTTTCCCCTTGTTTTAAATACTTTCCGATGCTGTATTTCCATTTCTACAAAAATAAACTTAGAAGCGTCTACGAAATGTAAGCTGGAATTTACACGCTTATCCATTTATTCTACAGGCTTATCCATTTATTCTACAGGCTTTTGTAGATAATATTTTCTGTAACTTTAAACAGGTACATGCTCATTCTACACAATTTTGGTTGGAATATTACGTTTCTTATTTCTTTATGCTACTACTATTATTAAATCGGAGACACTCAGAACCTGATCTTCTATTATATTGTACTAACTACTAATGAATGTAAATTCTTTAAAGACTATACAAATCAACACGTATTCTATTTTACACAGTTTATTTTTGTTCAAAAGATTCACTAACCTGTGTTTACTCAAATGTAAATCTTACAGTTTCTATTTTCTAGTTACATATTTCCCCTTGTGTTTTAACTTTTATCCTGCTTCTGAAACATGTTCATGTTACAAACCTAATTTTCGCTATTTTGTTGTGTTACATTTCTAATTCCATTTTCCAAGAGTAAATACAGAGTTACACAAATTTTGTACAGTACGTCCGACTTTGAATCAAATCTCGTGATTAAGGAATAATAAATTGCCATAGAACAAAGTCTACTTAAACCAATACATATGCATGTCTTCCCCAGTTTAGTTGAAATGCGTACCAGAGTTGTTTTTTCAAATTTGCTGAGGTATTTAGGAATCAATTTAGGACATGTAAAATCTTCAAAGTTCTTATTTTTATTCAAGTCGCTTAATATTATACCCATCATTTGCATTTAATACATGAATTGGAATCTAGAATAAAATATTGAGAGTATGTATATAAGCTAGGAATCTGGAGTTGGTTATTTTATCTCAGTTTCTTTACAGCCTATGATCTTTAGCATTTTCAGCTTCAGTCATCAGTAAAAGCCGAATATATGACATTTAGTGCGATGTTATTTAGGCTTGCAGCACAAATCAGTTTTAATATCGTTTAACATAGCCAGAAGCTTCTACGCTAACTTGCACCGAAGTTACAAATTTTTACAGAAAACTTTATTTAAAAATTAATTTAAATATAAGAAGTGTAATTCAATTCAATATGTCCCATTTAATTTTTTAATGTGATATTTTTTTGCAAATACCTTTGTAAAATAGACTTGGATATTTCTTGAAGAACAGATGAAGATGTTTATTTTTTTTTTACTTCTCATAGTGTATAGTTATTAGTTATATTTTTTGCATTTATTATTAGCTTTATTTTTATTAGGTATGTTTTTTACGATTAAAATTACTCACATTTATTTAAAATTCCAAAAATCTAAGGCCTTCGTGAATTTCGTTAAGTTAAATACAGTGAAAGACGGCGATTGAATAAATGCATGAACTTATAGCTGAAGCATTTTGGAAATTTGTCTTTTCTTCACAAGCATGAAGCTGAATGAGAAACGAAAATTTTAAAATATCATGCAACTGATTACAGAATTGAAGCAAAGCGCTCTCGGCGGATTTCGTCACATATAAAGTACTAAATAAGAGCATGTTTTACACAAGAGACATCCTTTCATTAGGCAGATAAACTTTGATTTGGATTCTAAAGTAAAAGCAGAAAACCAAAGTAACCAGCATTATGAAATTAAATCCTTATATGATGTCGAACTGAGCTTTTATAGCTATTTCTGTTACATTTTGCGTTGGAAGAGTAAAGTGTAATAAGTAAATGGTATATTTTAGAATTCGTTTATTTCAGTTACGATGCAAAAACGAAAATTTCTGAAACGTTGATGCCTTTCATACCTTTCTTATTATGTAACCTTTTCGCTATTTGTTGATTTGGCAATTCAAATGAGATGCGCAGTAATTGGACGGAAAATGTAACGAACTAAAATTCTCAATTAATGTGCTCGGCCGTTGACTTCGAGGCCTCCACAAACTTCGCGTACGGTGGAATTCAAAATTGTGCTACCCAAAGAGGCTGCTGAAAAGGTTGAATGAATATACAATGATATCACAACGAGACGCTGTTCTTACGTAACGGGCTAGTTACGGCCGTGCTTATTACGTGCCTGTTAGTTTACGTCGGTGACTTTTAGGTAAAAGCGAACTACGTGGTAACAACTCTGTGCAGCTTAAGCTGTTTAGTTCTATTTAGCATTCATTAGTTTAATTTTACAATTTCTATTTTAAGTTCAAAGCAAAAGAGTTAACTTCCTGTACGCCCAAGAGGGGTCGTCTGTAAATACCTTGAGTTCAAATAAAAGGGTATTTTAAACTTTCTTCGGAGTTGTTGTTTACGCAATAAGAACTTAACGAATACACGCTACTACTATGTTCTAGCAGTTAAAGGACTTTATAATTTCAGCTAGAACATTACAACTTATTTATATTTGCAACTTATACTTATTTTTCCTTATAACTTAATTTCACGTTTTACAAATTAAGAGCAATGTTAATTAACAATTTATTACAAGATTTGGGGTTTATGTGGAGCGCTTTAAAATAAGTTTCAATTCGACGGACTGGATTATTTACTTATGGCAAAGCACACAAGGGCCTTTTTCTTTCAAAACCATCATGGAGAATGGCATTAGAGTGTATTTTGCCTGTTTTTCTTCTACTCGATAGGACTTTCGGGTTTTATGTTTAATTGCCTCCATTTTTGCGATTCGATGAATAATCTTAGAGAGTCGGTTGGTAGAAACGATATTTAAATATCAGATTTTCTTTTGGGCGGGCAATGTTGAAGCATGTTCTATATTGTTTAATAAGTATTTCAGAAAACAGTATTACATTTTGTAATTCGCAGAATTAAATTTTGTGATGCGTCATTATCAATGTCACTAATTTTGTTTTAAGTTCAGGAAAAGTTAATGTTCATAATTTAAGCTGAAAATTGCATTTTGAATACCACAATCAGTTACGTTAAGTTATATTGAAATTTATCACTTTAATGAATTTTTGTTGCTAAAGCAACATAATCGGATAACCCGTACTAGAAATACAGGGTTATTCAAAAAGAAAGAGCAGATTGCAAACATGTATTTCTTCCAAACTACAAAAGATAGAAACATGATTCTAACGCTAATGGATAGAGAAAAGTGTACAATTTATTATTAGTACGGGTAAAACTTTCAATCATGGGCGCATTGGCGCTGTTGTTTATTCTGGTATTATTTGTCTGTTGGAGCCCAAAGAAAGCCACATCGCGAGCAAGCAAAGAACTTAAAATTCCTCAACCAACGGTATGGCGAGTTCTAAAACATCGTCTGCACATGAAGCCGTACAAACTGCAGTTATTGCTAGCATTGCATTCTGACGACCACAACAAAAAGTACGAATTTCGCAGTAGCATGTTAGATGAAATGGAAGACAATTTTGCTGAACGATTAATTTTTTCCGATGAATCCACTTTTCATCTTTCACACACGGTGCTCATATTGAATGAATACCATAATTGTAAACTTTTCTCTATCCATTAACGTTAGAATCATGTTTCTGTCTTTTGTAGTTTGGAAGAAATAAATATTTGAAATTTGCTCTTTCTTTTTGAATAACTCTGTATTATTTGAAGCAGTAAGACATTAGTTTTCGCAGCATATTTTACTTTTTAGCAGACGCAGCTGCGGTTTTCTCAGACTAGAGTGTGCTACGCAAGCATCAAGTTTTCTCTTGTCTAAATAACAACTCTTTCACTTGCTGGAAAATTTGCTGTTGCAGTTTCCAAGAATTGAAAGGATTTGTTATTTCAAGAAAACAGCTGTTCATTTAAAAATATGAAATATTAATGCTTTTCTTATCTTCAGAATAAAAATATGTGTTAAATATGTTTCTTATTTGAATTTCTTTACTCTTTAAACGAATGATGTTCAATTATAACAATATCGTATTTGCATTTCAGTATTTATTTATCCAAGCAGAACGAACAGTTCCTTGGCATTTCCGCAAAACTCACTAAATTTTTATAAATATGCTTAAATCAAATTTGCACGTACAGGTACTGTTGAAACCCTGCCTCTTTTAATATGCTTAGCGAATTTTTTCTATTTGAAAATTTCAGAACTGTCTTATACTTGTTACAAAGAGAATTTTAATGCATTTTCAATAACATGCAAAACGAAAGTGGGGTTAGAATCTGAAGTAAACTGAATACTCCAATATATAATTCTGCAAGCTATGTAGAGATAACTGTAATATACATTGTTACTAATTTTGCGTTACTTTTTCACATTTCATATTTTATGCAACCGTATGGTAATCAGGAACTACAGAAAAATAGATGAGGGAAAAAATGGGGGGGTCTAATATTACCAATGTGACAAACTCTTGTCCATGTTAAATATTTCACCAACAATTACCTAAATGAGTAAGTTATCTTGTGGATACCTTCTATCTTCCAAACGAAGCATTTCATATGCAGTAACATAAATACATGAAATCAATATTCAGTGCCTTACAGCACCAATACGTTTATTTCTATAACCATTTAATTGAAGATTACATAATTTTTAATAAAATGTTAATAAAATGTGTAACTTAAGAAAATAATGAATGTGCAGCGACTAAACAAGAATAAAAAGCCTCTTCTGATGATTATGTAAACGCCTTTTAACATGGAACCGAAATCCATTTCTGTAACCAAAAACATAATAAAAAAATTCAGATGAGATTTAGCAGTCCGAAAATTGCACTATATAAGGTAGCTTGATGAGCATGCTATGTCCATCCTAATTTTTTAAGATAACCGCTTTTAAAATTAAATTCAATTATTGAAAGATGCCGGCAAAATGCAATTGCACCATGAACTCGCATTCTGTTGAAGGTTATATTTTGTTCTACCGAAATACCATAAGGACATGTTGAAAAAAATGCATACTTTTCTCGGGTATATAAGTTTACAATGTGAAGAGAGTAACGATGAATAAATGAGAAAATAATTTTCTTTAAAAGAATTTTGAATTTGATATTATATCATGAAATAAACGCAGCAAATTATTTTTGTGTTTTGCGAGAAATAAAATAACAATAATGAAATGTACTCCAAAAAAGGCACACTAATTACAGATACGATTATTGCATCAATTTGAGAATATGCAAGACTCAGCAAACAAAATGACTGATTTTCAAATTATGAATGATTGAAACATAAACACACATCGTAATTCATTGTGATTTCGTTATGAATGAGTGAAACACAATCGAATTAATGAAAACCATCGCAACGTTTCTTCAACTTTTCTTAAATTCAAGTCTGTCTATATATATGCAAGATATAAAAAAATAGTGTTGCTGCTTTAAGAGTAATTGGCGACCTTAAAATTTACGATTCTAGATTTTATGTTGCCCCCTAAATTCATTTGTTCTCCCAAATTTGAGATCTTTTAATGTTACATAACACTGCTTGAAAAAAGGTAACTAAAACTAAAATTAACCAATCATAGCTTAGGGTCATTCACTGGCTATAAATACCGCTCACAAATAACTGCGTCATTCTTCCTTTCCCTAGCCTCCACCCTACAAAGAACTTTCTGCACCGCTTACGGTTCCCTGCCTGAATGAAGCCGTATCTTTTTATCTGTGTACATAAAAAGGATTTGTATTCAATTATGATCGAAAAGTAATTTGTCTGCCAAAGAAATAGTTTTTCATGTGCCTGAAAATAATTCTTCAATAAGATTCTTCAATTCAGTTATGTTAACTGCGTCATCGAGCCTTTACCCTCAGCCACTATCGAAAGCTGTTAAAAATTCCAATGTTTTCTTCTACGCATTACATTATGACACATATATTGTTACAGATTTTGTATTTAATTTGCTATTTTTAGTAGAATTATAATTAAAAGCGTTTTATTTCCCCGTGTAATGCAGTGCGTGACGAGTTTTCAGAGAGAACTACGCCAAAAAATTAAAACTACAGGAGCACGCGCATTTAATAAATAGATATCTCGTAATTGTACTCTTTTGCTTTCCAGAAACCTCGAGAAAATACCAGAATGTCCTCGCGCATGATTAAAAGGCTTATGAAAGCCGGATTAAAACATCTCAGCTCAGTTGTTTACTTAGTGCTGATATTGATTGTAGCGAATTCGTACTGAGATCTCTGTGTTCTGAATTTGAGTTTTATTTAACGTTTTATTAGTTTAAAATATAACTGCTGCGAGGTATTGCGATATTATACGAATATCTCAGAGGAAATTTCAACATTTTGTCTTATTTTATGGGATCAGAATATATTTTATTAACTTTTTATCGACTTGTGTATTCAATCCACTACGAACCCGTACGCACGCAACATATATATATATATATATATATATAGTTAAAAAAGTGCCCGAGTCTGATATTTCAAAAATGAGATTGCAGTTATTTATTGCTGCTGTATTTTTAAGCTATCGTTACTTTTTCTCTCTCTCTCTCTTTTAAATTTTATTTCCTGTAAAAAGGGAAACATTGGTAATTATTCCTTTTTAGAACTGCTGTATGTTTACGTTTCGTCAGATCCCAGCTTTAATAATTCATGAAAGGAAGCAACCTGAATAACGGCGTCTTACAGAGTTTCCTGTATCAGGGTTTTCAGTAAACTTCAAGGTGAAAGACATTTATTTAGCATTTTCTCTTGCGTAGGATCGCCCACCGACTAATTATGTGCCAAACCCGAACTTTTCACCTGTTATTAAATGTGCTTCGTTTTAAGATTAATCACTTTATTTCACTTATTCTTCTTGCAAAACATTAAAATCTAGTTTAAAAAATACTCTGCTATTTTGATTTACTTTGGAAAAGCTTCATATTACCATCCACCGAGAATTGGAGACTGACTGACGATTTAAAATGCAATTTCCTAAAACCCACGCGCCAATATGAATACGCTAAATACATGTACTCTGGAACGGATTTCTAAAGGCCAAAATTTTAAGAGTTTTTATTCGCGTAACACATCTAGTATTGAGTTTAAATTTAGGTATTAAAAGACTTTTGAAGTTGATTTTCTGTTTCATGGTAGTAATAAAAATTTTAGATGTCAGAAAATATTAAGCGTTATAGGTGTTGGATTAAGAATTTCTTCTGTATGCTAACAAATGTTAAAATTATAAATTACTTCTTATTCCAAGATGGTATAGGTGCGGCAATTTTTTTACGCTGGAAATGTCTAAGCCGTAATCTTTCCATTTTCGCATCCTCTTACGTGGCACTACCAAGACATCTGTCATTTACGCAACCTGACAAATTGCCAGTTCTCGACGGTGTTGCCATTCGACCAGGCATATAGTCTTTATTTTGTCTTTCAAATTAAAATTTTATATTCCTTAAAAGTTAGTTTATTTGAAAGCAACTGCAATTACTTATTTTATTTTATTTTTTTTTACTTACTTATTTATATTTATTTATTTTTGCCCCCTTCAGGTTTCATACATTTTCAGCAGCTTGCCAAGGGAAATAATAATATTCACCATACAATGTTGAAAATTCCAAATTTTCCTGACATACTTCCCTTAAAATTCAAAATCACTTGTCCTTTAGGTGTGGTTTACCTCCGCGATTCCAATCTTTAAAATTTTCCGATATTTATAAGTTTATTAATAGTTATTAAGGGGTGTAAAATTAACCAAGGTTAAGCCTTCGAGGATCGAAGTAGTTTTCTCTACTCTAATGCATTTGAGAGAGTTCCTGTAATGTATCTGCTACTGTATTTTCTATGTGAAATGCACTTTTACATGTTTCTTTCTCAAAACTGTCTCTCGAAAATAAGAGTACGGAAAGTGGGCTGTTGCAAAATGTAAGTGTAATAATATATTTTAACAGGTAAATCGTATAAACAATTGCATCATTGCCGAAATTACGCACTTCAGTGCAGAATAATCATTTGCACGCCGTTTAACATCGAATTCCTCCGGCTTAAATAAACCATGCACACTTATATATTATTTTGAAAAGTATAGTTTATATACGAGATTTTTATTGTTGTGGTATTATTACTTATTTAACGCATTGCATGCACAGCTTAGGCGCAGCCAATTTCAATAATACACTTACAAAATTTGAAATTTTATTTTGCTATCAGCAGGATAATGTGATCATTTTGACTTAAAATATTCTCTGAAATAATTTCGATTTTTTTCAACATACCTGATGCGCCAACCGGGCACGACATACCAATTTTATGCTGAACGTTTACTAATCCATATGACGTGAGATGTTTAAATTTTCAATTTTCATTTCAAAATAATGTTGCATTACACATTACAAAAAAAAAAAAAAAAAAAGAGGGAATGAACAAGCTTGATAATGCTTTTCTGAGGCAACATTGGAGCATTTATCATCCGAAACCTTTTTTTATACCTTTTATACTATTACACATATTTCACATGCTGGTATTCATAACTAAAACAATTATAAAAGTAGCGCTGACTCCTCAAATACTGACTAAATTCCCTTGAGATAATCACTTATGCTAATTGTATGCTGCACCCTACAGAATCTTATTGCTAACGCACAAGATATGCAAATAGGTTGAAATCGGGCAAATCACTAAAGGAAGCCTATGTGACATCGCTCATATAACTTTACTGAACTTTTTAAGTTATTGCGCGCGGTCGGTTAAAAGGGCATTTTACAAAACAGAACAGAATATTTATTGAAATAACATTAAGTCACGTAATTTAACTCGGAGCAGAAGATGCTCCTACAACATAGAAAAAGCGAGCATCTCGCTCCTCCGCGGCAAACATTCAACTACTTTAAATCTAGCAACTTTTTGGGAGAAGAGGCGAAACGCAACAAACGCGCGTTGTTGATCCACAAACAGTCGCCAGGTACTACATCCTTGTCATAAAATTGTTGTTGATGCTGTTTACAAATCAATCATCAATCTGAAAACTGTGTAAAGACATTAGGTTTATTTTTCTTTTCAAAGCAGGAGAGATGAAAAATTAGCAATGTCCTCGCCAGGAATCGAACCACTGACCTCTCGAATACGCGTCACTACACCGCAAAGGCATGGGCCGCAAAGGAAGGTGGGAGAAATATCTTATAGACTCCCCCTTTTAAAGGGCGACTGGGGATTAGGGGGCCCAGTCGCCAAATCCTGGTGGTGGAGAATCATCATCCATCACTTTTTTTAGTTCGGGCGCTACTTGTAGATTTATCAGGTTATTTTCGATGTCAGGAAGCTGAAGGAGTGAGCAATGCCCGCGCCGGGACTCGAACCATGGACCTCTCGAATACGCGCCGAGTGTGCTTGACCAATACACCACGAAGGCATGCTAAGAAGGCTGGTGAAATACCTTAAAACCGAAATTGAGTAACTGTTTGTGATCAATGAGAAAAAGGGAAAAAAATCTATATATGCATTTAAACATTTTACGCTAAAAATAAAATGTCAGTTACTATAAATATTTGAAATGAAATACCTGGAGTTACATATAATTTTACTATATAAGCAGAGATAACACATTTTTTTTCTTAACTTCACCTAATGGCTTCAAATATTCTTATACCAATGTCTTAATTCTTAACAAACGAAAACAAGTTAATATTCTTTATAAACATGTTAAAATATACCCATGCTAATATTACTCCAATTAGGAAAGTACAATTTAGACTCTTACTTTTGTATATGAAGATCATAATAAAAACATTAGCAAAATTTCTCTGTTCAAAATACTTAAACAGGTATATAATTCTATTCTTTTCAGTAACATAAAATAAAAAGACAATTTTTATTACACAGAAAATCTTTTTCTCTAAAACAGATTCTATTAAAGTTTTCTTTAATTAATGGTGCTGCAACACAATTCTACCAGAAAAAATATCCAAATTTACTACTTACCTTCAAAGGATATTAGTATTTTTTTGGAAACAGAAGATGTCAAAAATGTGCAATGCCCTAACCGGGACTCCAACAACGAACCTCTCGAATACGCGTCGAGCGTGCTGACCACTACACCAAGAAGACATGCTAAGAAGGCGGGAGAAATACTTTATATACTCCCCCTTTTATAGGGCGGCTGGGGATCAGGGGACCCATTCACCAAATCCTGGTGGTGAAGAATCGTCATCCACCACCTTTTAGTTCGGGCGCCACTTTAGAGACATTAGGTTAATTTGAAGCCGGAAAGAAAAGAAATGAGCAATGCTCTCGCCGGGACTCGAACCACGGACCTCTCGAATACGCGTCGAACGTGCTGCCCACTAACACCACGAAGGCATGCGAAGAAGGCGGGAGAAATACCTTATAACCTTAAATATCTGTTATGCGATAATTTTTTCCTTTTTATTTCAAATTATATAAATATCTTATTTGCACAAAATTGTAAAATTATTAAGAACAGAAAAACTGTTTAATTATATTAAATGTTGGACGAATATGAACAGTAAGTAACGTTCAAGGTCACTGATGGGCAGTCTGGATAATGCATCCGCATTTAACAGATTTCTTCCGGGGCAATGCACTATTTCTGGATGTTATTTCTGCAACGCTATGGCCCATCGTTGCAATCTGAACGATTGCGGAGCATTTCTCACTATAAATGCTAGTGGATTGTAATCGGTTAGAATTTCCACAGCTGGAACCGAATATCCATGTTTCGAACTTTTTCAGTACCCGTACTATAAGGGAAGTTTCACGCTCTATAGTCGGCCAGCTTTGTTGGGATTTCGATAGCTTTTTACTCGCGTAGCACACGGGAAATTCTTTCTCTTCCCTTTGCTGTGATAATCACGTACCTATGCTTCCGAATGAAGTACAAACCGGCCTTGCGATGCTAGGGGTGATGAGTCGACTTCTTTAATCCGTCGACTTCTCCTTCAGTAGTTGAAATGCTGACTCATGAATTCCTCTCCATTTGAGTATTTCCGATTGCTTATTTTTCGTAAGTGAGTAGGCCATCTCTGCATACCCTGAGATGTAATCGCGATAGTAATTACATAATCCTAAAAGGCTTTTGAGATGGGTCTTCCTTTTCGCTGTTTCCAGTTTCTTGATTGCCTCTATTTTCTCGGGATCTGGTTGATGTTTCTTTCCCCGATCCCATAATGTGTCCTAAATATTTAATTTGTGGTTTTGCAAAAGAACATTTCTTCGAATTTACAGGGAATCCAAGTGACTCTAGTATGGCGAAAACTTTATCCACAGCCTAGAGATGAGTGTCGAAATCGGTAGCAAATATAGCTATGGCGTTAATAAGCTCTTGAAAATTGTTGAAAGTCTTTCAATGCTTTGTTCATTACTCTCTGAAAAGTTGCTGCGATATTTCTTAAAGCAAAGGGGAATACTTTAAACTGATATTGACCTCAATGAGTTCTGAAGGATGTGTATTCTTTACTTCGTTCTTCCATCGGTATAGCCCAATATCCTTTGAGTAAATCCAAGGTTGTTATGACAGTTTGCTCTTCCTATATTGTGCATCAAATCAATGGCATTTTCCATAGGAAAATCGTCCGGCTTCGTTTATGCATTCAATGCTTACAGTCTACACACAGTCTAATACTGCAAAATACTGGATTAACTATTTCTGTAATACTTTCTTCTATTAGTTCTGATTCAAGATATCTTCTACTTCTTCGTCAGCCTTGGTTTTCAATGCTTTAGGAATCCAGTAAATATAAGGTTTCTTCCTCTTCATATATGGTATTAATCTAATTTTATGAGCTTCAGCTTTGGCTCTTTTCAGCTTTCCGGTGAATAATACGTGGTGTTTATTGATAAGGGTGATTACTTTTCTTATTTGCTGGGGATTAAATTTACTACATTCAGATTCGTGTCTATTTTTAAATCTTTCAGGGGTGGTGAGATATTTTTTCTTGGCGAAGTTATAATTTCTCCGAATTCTTCTTCATTTTCAAATATCACTCCAACTGCATTGATGCTAGCTTGAAATTTTGGAATTTTATTTGAATGCACATGCTTGATCTTTCCGTCGGGTCGTTTTACTTTATAGGAATGAGGTGGACAATGATTTACGATTTCTTCTGGTCCAGTCCAATCTGTATAGAGTTTGTTATTTGAATCTGGGATTAGTAAATAGACTTGGTCTCCGATTTTGAAATTTTTTGGTATTGACCTTTAGTTAAAATATTCAGCATATTTTTGTTGTTTCTCACTTGCAATTAACTTGGCTTGTCCAGCTGCTTGCTCCCATCTTATTTTTAAATGCTGTAAGTAATCCACTGCCGATTCACTTAAATTCTCCCGACCATGAAGACTTCAGTACTGCTAAAGAACCTCTTGGTTGTCTTCCGTACATCAGCTGAAATGGTGAGACTTCGCTGGTGCAGTTCGGTACATCCCGGTAAGCAAAGAGTAAGTATAGATTTGCTTATCCCAGTTCGAAGAATCAGTCCTGATGATATCATGTAATATTTGCTTGAGATACTTGTTCCATCTTTCTACCAATCCATTTGGAGCGCTGTCAGCAGGTGTAGAGAAGCTAGGCTGAGAACTTAGTCTTATATGAAATTCTTTACTTTTTCAACAAAGTTGCTTCCGTTGTTATTAGCTATTCATTAGGGATTCCTGTTCTCATAAATCTCTCCAAAACTGCGTCGCAAGTGAGTTTTGTTGTAAAGCTTCTTAGTGGAATTGTTTCTGGCCATCGGGAATGTTGATCTACCAAGCATAACACGTATTTATTTTTCTGGCAGAAGGAAGTTCATTAGGTCCAATTACGTCAATGTTCACTACTTCAAAAGGTAATTCTGATCTTTTGACAGGTGTGATAGGAATCTTGTCCGATTTTCTTTCTGGGCTCTTCAACTGACAATTTTTGGATGTTTTACAAAAGGTTTCGATATCCTGTGGTAATTCAGGACAAAAAAATTGAATATCGAATCCCTCTCGTTTGTTTTCCTTATTCCAAAATGTGCTTCGAAATTGGAACTATCTGCTAATTCTAACACCTGTGTTCTTTTACTAATAGGATGCACCAACTGGAAAACAGTCTGTCCCAATATTTTTTCTTGTTGATGTAAAAAATTATCAAGAAGTAAATAGTTCCCCTTTTTTTCTACAGCTAACTTCCATGACACTTTCAGCGGTGGGCAGTTCGACTGCTCTCTTCCTAGATTTTCAGGTGCAGAAAAGTCTGATTACGTCAGAGCTTTTTTCCCTTCCTCCTCTTCGGTTTTCTTCTCCAAAAGCGTTGGCGAGGGGAATCCTTTGTTCGCGCTTCTGCGAATATACTCACAAAGTTTTCTGTTTTGGGATTATTTCTGCCTAAAATATCAATGATTGATTCTTCTGCTGCAGGATTAATTAACAGTTCATGTATTTCTGAAGTTATTAAACAAGGCACGTTTAGCTTATCGGTCACTGCAATTAATGTGTCCACAAAATTAAATAAATTACTTCCATGATTCTTATCATAGAACATCATATCATTCATCATTATTCTATAATACAGACACTAAATATTTTGTCTAAGTCACCACGACTACTGACTTGCATTGTCACAGATTTTCTTGTGACGTCTATTTCTTTCTTAAAAAGAAGTTTATATACTATTTTCTTTAGAAACATGTCTAAAAAATATCTCATCTTCTTAAGAAACATCAACCCTTTGATTTAAATTTCTACGAAAATAAGAACCCTTGTTTTGTAAACATGCCTTCCTTATCATATTCGAAATGAACAATTAACTTATTGTATTGCATATCAAGTGAATATGTGAAGAAAGTGGCATTTTTCCCTCCTAAATGCTCCTTTTTCAGATCGAATTTTACTAACGCGCACATGTATTTATTGCATTTTTAATAAAATCTTAAAGGCTGAAATGAGTGTTTCATTACCAAATTTGTATTTTCCGACTTCAGTCTACTGAAACGAAAACATTCAGAACTTATTACGAAGAAGAAATTTCTACATGTTATACTTTTTTGATTAATTCTCAAACCACTTGATTATCTCTGAAAATTTGTTTCCTAGTCCAGTGCTAATATATTGCTAACTTTCGCTTTTTCACTGCATTTCGTATGTGACAAAAATTCAATTTCCAAACTTTTACTTACTTAATGCCTTGTATTGCATTGCTGAACCGGGGCCATACTTTTCATTTTTATTACATATCATGCGAATATTTTAACAGCTGTGTCCTGAAACTTCGCTCTTACAAATATTTTTAGTAGAATTGTAAATTCTACGTAAGAGCGAAGGTCAAATGCCCACTTAAAGTCTCGGGAGATTGGCGGCATGTTTCCTGCGCTGGAACCACTTTTTATAGAAAACTGCCTTATAATCAATTTTGTATAATTACCTTCCAGATTTTGGAGAGCACTTGATCTTAATTATACCACTTTTTAGTAAATTTACATTTCATATGCCATGTCATTCCAAAAATAAACTTCTAATAGGAAGACTGTTTTAACATTCTACTTAATTTCTTAGATCTGAAGAATTTCTTTTACTTCCAAATTTTTACCTTATGCCTACATATGCTGCATTTATTCCATTCTTCTTATTACTGATAGGAAAAAATTACGATTACGTGAAAGATTTGGAATACTAAAGTTCATATATATGTTGAATAATGAGAACAAATCCGCCGTTCTGTCATAATTGATTAATACTCTGAATAATAAAATTTTAAGAAAATATCAGTTTCATTCACGTAAATAAAATAAACTTTATTTTTCAAAAACATCCAAGAAATCTATCAGTGTCAACATAAACGATCTACAAATATATTTTGAAGTATTTAAATAACTCATAGGCTGGAAATAAACCAAAAATTATCGAGAATTTATTGGGATATACCAACAGCAAAGATAAAATAGTTCGCAATAGCAAAGAGAAAACAGTTTCGAAATATCTAAAAGACTACCGAGAGCATACACTCAAAAGTTTACAAAAAGGCAAGGACATCACAAATACATAAATTTTGTGGAACATGACATTATTTAAAATTTTTCATTCCAAATTTTAGTTCTAATATAGAAAAATATACATTAAATAATTAAACGTGGGTATTCATGTGCATGTTTGTAAAGAAACAAATACATAAATATTTTGGCAATAATATCGGTAAGTTAGGAAAATTTTCTGTACTAAACATATGTGGCTACGAAATTCTTTAGAAAAGCGAAAAGTTAATAATCATTTCGATCCTTCATTTGAAAACAAGCATTATAGATCAACAACGAATTAAAAATTAACCAAGAGTGAAGCAAAGTACATATATAAATTATTTTGCTACTCAGTATTAACATTTGAGCAGGATATATCCAGAATCTTCAAAATAACTACTGAAACGTTCAGTTTAACCTTTAAGATTTTACTAAAGAAGTCTCTGTAATAGTGAAATTAAAATGTTCGCATGATATATAATAAAAATAATAAGTATAGCCC